>CM068388.1:85570378-85712812 GCA_034770075.1 Aralia elata
ATTATTAGGGTTGTTTTGCTTGTTCAGGGGGTGATTGGTGGACATTGTAACGATTCCGCGGATAGTGTGGTAGCGTTGTAACACGAGCCTATGAATTTTATTGCGATGAATTGAACTTTTATTAATATTATTCCGTGTTATGTGTTTGAATATTTATTATTACTACATCTTGATGTGTAGGTGATAATTTTTGATTGTTAGTATTATTATTGGAGTTGATTAAATCATTAGAGAACTAGTGCTAACGCGCAATTTACGCCAAAGACGCCTTTTTTAATTTTATGAGTTTTCATAATTTGCCACTCGCATTAATGCGTAAGGGTTAATAATCCAAATGTTGGGATTTTCTTTGAGCGCAATTGAATTTTTATTAGACGGTAATAGATTATTAAATTTGGTGTCCAAGAGAAGGAATAGATGTATTAATTGAAGCCCAAAACCCATGGACCTAGTCCAAGACCCAAACCCACACCCCATGACCCACAACCCATGACCCATGAGGAAAATGGGGTTATGTAATCAGCTGGTCACAATTGCAGAAGGAAGATGAGTACGGGAGAAGGAGCAGGCACACTGAGGGAGTAAGAGAATGCAGAACGTGGTGGCAGTGGGTTGAGAAGCAAAATCTGCATTTGGTTTAAGCAAGGAGGGAACTAAAGGTATTTGGGGAGAAGAAGCGGGAGATTACGCGGGCTTGAGGAGGAGCAAAAGCTCACTCTTCCAGTCATGGGGAGCTGCCATGTATGGCACGATCACCTCCTATACTAAGCCAAAAGGAGACTGCTCATTCCTTCGTTTAAATAAGAATTGCGCCTTCGCATGCCTTAACAACCCTTTCTTGTTGCTAAGTAGTTGAAACTGGAATATTTAGAGAGTGAGGCACGAGAGTGTGTTCCGGGTGATTTGAGGAAGAAGAAAGAGTGTTAGTTGATCAGTTGAGTATTAAAATCCAATTAGCAACCTTTATAACAAGCTCCAATAGGTAAGCAATATAGAGCTTAAGCTCATTTCCACAATATATTTCAAGTTCTTTAGTTTTGCTTTGGTTTGCTTTTGTTGGAGTTATGTGACTGATTTTGCATAGTTTGGTTCATGAACAAGTATGAATGTTGTTCAGCTCTATTAAATCCTTGTTAATGATACATGTGAAAGTGGAACAATGAATGAGCAATCGAACCTAAGCATAAGGAATCAAGAAATGGACTGAAATGAACATTATGTGGACGGTTATCAAATGTTTGTGTTAATAATGTAATCACTAATGCATTGGTTGTGTATTGTTGGTATATGTCCAAAAAAGTTAATGGGAAATGATTTCAATGTGAAATCTGGGTGTGGCCATGTAATTGGGAAACAATAACTATAATGTTATGAACTCTAAAGCCATGCCCACAAGCTATTTGATTTAATGTCCAAGAGAGCATGATTATCTCTAAGAAACATGAAGAATTAATAATGATTAATTGCATTTTAATGATGCTATGATACATAGCTTAGTTGTAAAAGCATGTTTTAAAGTCATATAGAAAGTTGTAATAATGGCTAAGAAGTAAACGGGACGAAATCAAAAAAGTGTTGGTTTTTGGGTTCTTTCGCAGTAGCAGAACTTGGAGTTCCCTGGATGCAGAGTCGGCGCGGCCGCCGCTTGTTCTGACAGAGGTGAAAATGCTTAGGTTGTTTTCGCTGTATGTTTTCGATTTGATGCATGTTTTACCCATCTGCCTAGCATGTTATAAATACACCCAAAGCATCACGTATTGATATTTGTTATGTAATACATAGTATGAGACGAACTCAAGCATTAAGGAAGTTGAGCAGTGTAATAATTAAACCAAAAAAGATGCACTCTGGGGGAGTATCGCGACCAGCACGCCACTCTCCTAGGCCAAATAGCAGCGCTGCCGTCCGAGCGCCGTGCTGCAGAGTTGCCAATTTGTTTCTTTTCATGAACTGAAGCTTGAGGCAAGTGTATGTGAACCTCATAAGTATTAATACAATGAAGCGCAAGATATTAACTGGTTAACCATGCATAAATGGACTTAATCACGTGAGATTTGCTTAAATGAAATGAATAGCTTAGTTGCATTTTTCGTTTGGCTTTCACGGGGCGCTTCACCCTACTATCCCCCGCCAGTTCACCGGCTAGCTGGGCAGCCAACTTCGCTCACCGTGAAGCGAGACCCCCCCCGTTTGGGTATTTGTAGTAGCAATAATTGTTCGTAAATGATTATAATGTGTTGATTAATGTAAGCCAATGTTTTGGTGGCTATTGTGAGACTAATTGGTATTGTGAATATGTGTTATAAATGCGTAGGAAACATATTTGCAAGACAACGATTAACAGTCAAATAGTAGCAAGCGCTTAGGGCACAGTTTTCTAAACCCTAACTTCTCTTACCTTGTGTTGGGCAAGTTTCTCGTAGCTTAATTCCATTTCAGTAATGAAATGCAAGTTTCGTATCTTATACAAAAGACCGTATATTGTGCAAGTTTTTCTAAACGTGGTGTCTACACCTTTGTGTTGGTGCAAGTTTAATTGATTCATCTTTGATTAAATTTCTCTTGACTCTCATGTCGATGTTTGAAGTTTCCAATTTAGGCAACACATATATGGTTTGCATGAATCTTCCCTTAACTTCTATGTAAATCTTTCAGTATTTGCACAAGTATTCGAGTTGTGTTATGATATAAATTTGTTGAAGCTTTCAGTTCACATATATATGACTATTTATAGGATAACTCGATGCCCATTTGTTTCGACTAGACAGATATTGAAATATTTTATTAATTTGAATAAATAAATCCTTGAAATGTATAATTGATGAAAAAAGTAAGAGCTATCCAACCGGATTGCAAGTTTGGTTAGGATCTGATACATAATGAGAATGAACAACCCTAAATTTTGGGCAGGTTTTATTTAGTCCAGTTATTCTGACAAGGCATCGAGCGCCTAAAACATAACGCATATAGTCGTTTCCAACTAGAGTGCTGATCAACATAGAGTACAATAAGCTTATCACCTAGAAGTGCTCGTAAGTAAGACGGTTTGCAGTGTATATTGTTTGTGTACCTTTTTCAAGAAAGCAAAAGAAAGTTCAAGGTCTTATGACCACCTAGCAATGTCGTTTTCGAAAATATATTTTTTTTAAAACGAAAGCAAAGTTAATTTTATTCTTGTTTATTCAGAATATTTCACAACTATTGTTCAGGAAATGTCGAAGAGAAATGATAATGATTGATGATATTGTTGTTATTCAACTGTTTATACTTTTTTTGGGCAATTGAATGCTCATTACTTGCTTTATATTAATAACAATTGCAAGGCTAAGTCTGAGCGGGTAGAAGGTTCCGGTAAGGACAAGGGAAAAGGGCAAAGATGAACCGTACCTAGATGGCGTCGTAGTTTATCTAGTATTTAGTAATGTTGTAATACTAAAGACTTATTAGTATTTGGACTGTATGTTATGGTAATAGAACCTGGAGATTAGAGAAGTAAGACGTGTTGTAATAATATAGTAAATTACATTCATGTCACTACTCATGTTGTATGGAATGGGATGTACCAGTGTAGCACCAGATTCGGGTTTGAGGTACCCGGATTTTGGGGGTGTCAACAGACATCAAGAGATTTGGGATATAAAAAAATGAAGGAAAAATCTAGACCAAAAGGGAAAAAAACATTTATTGTCCCAACGTCCTCCTTTCAAATTTTCTAAATGTTTCATCCTAGGCAAAATCATACAATTAAATTTTGTTACCATTTGTGATGATTTTCTGAAATACCCATAAACAACAACCTTCAAAATTTCATCTCACCTATAAATCCCAACACAAAACATACTTCCCTTATTAATCTCACAAGCCCACTTACCATTTCTCTCCTCCCAATTTCTGTCAACCGTTCTCCTTGTTTTCTCTATCCATTTTTCTCTTTTCTTCCTACAATGGAATCCCCTAATTATCATAGGAAGCAACTCTTTCGATAAATTGACCTATATGGGTGTTGCAACTCCAATCTAAAGCCCAGCTAATACTTGCATTCTGGCTGTGGTTGGAATCCAAGGGCTCTCGAAAATGTCGTGGTCAAGTTTGCATCTCTAGACAGTGATCCCTTTTTTGATGATGTTGCACTTGAGAGCCGAGCGTATATTGAGTGTCCCTTCAAGCAAATGCTATCTTCTTCTAGTGTCCATTTAAAACCGCAGACTCTATTTATTTCTGGTAAACAAGTTCCTTTTTTTTCTCAAAGATGTTCTTGAACAAGGGCGAGCCAGTGCCATTAGTTGATATTAATCAACTCATGACTGGTAGTTGTAATGAAATTTGTGGGGGAGAATTGAAGAAAATAGTGAGTTTCTAAAGCATTGGAAGCTAGAGGAGGAGTCCTAAGGTGCTTGCATATGACCATTTTACATAGGGTCCTGTGCCATTTTCAAAGCTCAAATAAATCGGTGTATACTTTTCAAAGGTATGGTGTACCCTTTTCATTTATCAATAAATTTACATTAACGTGTGAGAAATTACTGTAGTCACGCCTAATACCCCTCAATTAATCATCATAATAGCAAAAGAAGGAACAACTTAAATGCCTCATTTGACTATGTGTAACTTTAATTGTTCACAGGTTCAATTTTTTTTGACAAATGCTCACATAATTCTAATTGTGTATTAAAGAAACATTTGTTTAATAATAACCCTTTTTCATATAGATTCATGTATAAATTTTTTATAATTACTATTGGAACAGAGGAAATTGGAGACCGATTGTGTTTGAGAAGGTTTACATTCATAAGGAAAGGACTGGGAACCAGTTAAATGGGGGTAAAATAGTGTTCAGGGAACTCTGGCCTCACTGGTGTGCTGGTCCCTTGAAGCAAAACCAACAAGAAACTCTTTGCATTTTTGGATGTATGGATTCAGTTCAGAGTGGTTGTGGGTCATGGAATAAATCAATGATCGACTTAGGAGCTGATTTGAGTTTTGTCCCATCATGACCTTCAATATTTTAAATTCGTTGTATATCAGCGGGGCTTATTTGGTTTAGGAGCAATTTTTTGATTAGTAATAGGAATATCTCTCTCTCTCTCTCTCTCTCTCTTCCTTCTACTCTATATATATATATATATATATATATATATATATATATATTATTCATGCAAATAAAAACCTTGGGATGAAAGTAATGACTGAATACCAATATGAATTGTAACATTTCTAAGTAGAAAATGTGCCAACTTTGTTCCCAGATCAGCTAACTAATGAAAATTTGTTCACCTAAACTTCAACAAAAAGAGTATCATTTCTAAAATTTATAAATATTAAGAATGTAATTTTGTTGAATATTTACCCTTAATAGTAATATAGTTAATAACAATGGTATGATCATGAAATTATAATGCCAAATCTTGCAGAAATTATGATATTTTGAAATATGACATTTTTGGGGGGGACAATAACTTCTCCTTTTTTTTATAACAATAATTATTATATTTTTATTTGTGGAATATATAGAGAGTACTTGTTAGCAACAGAAAGCTAGCTGATGTAACTCAAGGGGAGCACAAAAAATTGAGTCTTCTAGACTAACTATGAGAAGCCATTGTTTTTTAAAAATAAACAATTTCTTATACCTATGTGTAAGGTTCCACAAAAATCATTTCAATTGAAGTTAATTTTTGATAGCTCAACTAGTGAATATTTCAAATTTAAAATTTATATAAATTTATTTTATTTTTATTTTGACTAATAATTTCTAACAATTTGATAATTTCAAAACCCACTTTAATCTTAACTTTATAAAATTCAAAATTTGAACACAAAAGATAAAAAAAAAACTCTCTCTATAAACTCTATATAGCAATAAATAAATATTACACGCGGATTGCTTAAATAATATATATATATATATATATATATATATATATATATATATTAAAATGATACTCCCTCAACTTCAACAAAAATAGTCTTATTTTGACTTTATAAAACTAATTAATTTACAACATTTTAAAATTTAAAATTAATACTAATTTATTTTATGTTAGTTAATATAAATCTATTTATTGTACAATAAATAGTAAAGGACAAAGAAAGAACTTATGTATTATTATTTTATTTTATCGTTTATAGTGCTGCATGAGTCACAATCCACATTTTATTCAATAAGGCCTCCAGGCACTACAATATTCTGGATACATCAAACATGAAACAAAAACATGACAATTTGGGACAACAATGTTTGAATGACCAAACTAGATAATAAAAGCAAAACGCATAAATATTATCCCATGAAGTCCAGAAACTAAGAATTCCAATCAACTGTCACAATTACCACCTCATCTCCTAGCTCATAGCATGTATTGGTGTCAGGTAATGCTAATTCATTTACACAATTAACTATGAAAATGTAAATAGGTTATATCTAACAACAATACATAGATCTATAGGTAGGAGATGAGAACCGGTGTGATATATGGAACAGTAAATTAGACTATAGACTAAACCTCTATTTAATTTAAGACTGGGTGGAGGAAGCTCGTTCAAATCTGGTAAGGATAGGACGTCTGGAAACTTTCTTGTTCGGCTACCGGAGCAGTGACATTCTCAACCACCTCACCTTGCGGCGCAACCACTTGTGGCACCTCCGATGCCCTTTCAATTTGATCACCAAAGTTATCAAATTCAGCACGAGAAAAAACAGATGGGAGATAAACCCCACGTCAGTTTCTATTAGGGTGGGACCTTATATGACTCGAGAGGCCTTGTCGATTGGAAAACTGGCGGTGACAAATATAACAATAAAAAATTACCGATTGTGGTGGTGGTACAGCTATCTTAGCATTAGCATTGGAGTTGTTTTGTTGGTCCCCTTGATTGGGCGTTGATCTAAAAGTGGAAAAGAGATTTAGGACTAAAGAAAAAGGGTAGGATATTACGATAGAGGCAAGGGCAAAGTGAGAATGTGAGGAACAGATCTCTATCGGTCCCAAAATAATTATATATAGAGGTGAAAATGTGGTAAAATATATATTATTTTCACATTCTTTATTAATGTCAATACTATTACAAGGAACCAACCTGGATTCATAATGCTGATGGACGTTTGGTAAGCTGATGTCAAATAATTCATAATGCTAATGTACTTGATCAGTGGAATCTTTAAGAATTAATTCCCAATAAAAGAAGTATAAGATATTTAATTTTCATTATAAATAATCTCTTTCATGTGCAATTTTTTATTAGATAAAAGAGAAAAAGTTAATCTTAGAGCACACCAAGTGTCATTTAAAAACAAGTGTATAAGTGTCCACTAAATTAATATTACTTAATTATTGTGACAGTATTAGTATTGTCTCGCATTATCCAACCGCTTTTAACAATAAATTTTCATTAAATATATTTATTAGCTTTGACTCCTATCTTACAAAACTTTTTTATTTTAAAACAAAACATACCTTCCACTGCCAAATTTTTTTGATATTTGTAGTTTTATTCCTAAATAACAACCCTAATAAATATTCTTATAGTTTGTTATCAACATTGATGGAGATAGAGAAAATAATATTATGAATAATACAATATCACATTACATTACACTTTGACTAAAAGCATATGTTCCTTTAGTTTGTTATCAACATTGATAGAGATAGAGACAATATTAATAGGAATAATACAAAATCACATTACAGTTTGACCAAAAGCACAAGTAACGCTCACTGTTCTTAAAAATTTAAACTAACAAAATGAAGGAACGACATAAACATACTTAAACAGCCAAGATAGTTGACTCAAGCGCTCCTATGGATGAAGTTTTGAAGTGATTGGCTGTCAACCATTAATGCAATTATGCAAGCCGTTGCTTCCCTATGTTCGTAAAAACAAATTTGCACCACTGTCATCGCCATACCTTCTGCTCAACCAAAGGTATCCGATGAATTAAATTAAGAAAGAAAAAACAAAAAACATATATACTATCTCAATTTCAAAATTTAATAAGATCAAAACGATTTAATATAGGTATATTGATAAAAATAACTTTTCTTTTCGGAAGTTTTAATATACAAGTGAATGTTTCATTTTGCAAGAGGATAAGGTTTTTCAATTTTTTGTGAGTTGATTCTTACTTTTCGGGAACGGAGGGAGTATAATAGTGGGCCAAAAATTCTACTCCCTCTTTTCCATAAAAAGTTTCATTTGACAAATTTTTTGTTTCAGAAAAAGATTAATCTTTTTATTGATAGTAGTATAAAATTGTTCTAATGTTCTCAAGTTTATTTTTATATTTTATCATCATGTCACCTCAATTAAAACTATTAACTTATTATTTTAAGAGTAAATATGAAACAAAAATCTATTCTTAATATTCCCAAGTTCTGAAAATGGACCTCTTTAAGGGAGTATTCAACTTTGTGATTTAGGAATAAAACTACAAATATAATTCACTTCCTTGTGAGTTAGTAACCCTCACGAGAAGGTGATGTAATAACGAGACAACATTTCCTCAGCAGCTGATTTCCCTAAGGAATTGGGATTCAATTTTTATCTTAAGGATGCCATTTCAATGAAGGAGGTAGGGGGAGAGAGAGAGAGAGGTGTCAAGCCTTCGAGAGAGCCGATTGATATATGGAGATGCAATGTGCGCTTGTGTGACCATTAATGGGAGAATACAGGTCAATTCGTAAGCAAATCTTTAAAAGTTTCGAGAATTGAGGTTTAAAAATATCTTCCAAAAAACTGGGTAACATAATAAATTGTATATATCTCCGAGGGTTTAGTATTGCTCGTCTGCTGCCTATAAGGTCAAGGTCTTAAGGAGCGATGGAGGGCTAATCCTTATATTGGGAATCTTGCCCAAAGAATTTTGCTGAACCAGCTAAAGAGTGGTAAAATTTCAAAATCTCTGAAGAACATGGTAGAAAAAAAAAAGGGAATAAAGATGAAGAATTGTGGTTTTTTAAAAATTGGAATTGTGGTTTTGTTGTTATTAAAAAGACCCAAGGGGTGAACTACTTGTAAGGTTTAAATACCTTTGATGCTTTGTTAGGGGTCCAATGCTATGAAGGTAAATTCTTTGAGAAATGAGAAGGAAGCCATTGATATAAAATATGACAAAGTTCATTTGGTAAAGCCTAATATATATAGATGCTTGCCTTAAATATCGGAAGAGGATGTTAAGGGTTGGGCTGAGTTACGGCCTACTTTTACTTATAGAAATGCACAGTTTCTTGATCAAACCTATATTGACCAGCAGAATATTGAATCCTCTTCTATTTTCTACTAGCAGTTAGCAGCCGGTTCTGCCAATGCCATTATGGAGCTTTACAAGGTATTGTTTCTTTTACCAATGATATGAAAAAATCCCTCTATCCCCCCGTATAAGGTGAAAATCTAATATATGTTTCTTTATAGTAATAGTAAGAATGATTTATTTGTCAACTTTTTCACTATCATTTAATTAAACTCTGTCTTTCGTAATGCCGTTGTCAGATACGATTTAAATCTATGAAATTAAAAATCGCTGCTTAAATTCCATTCCAAAATTAGAGATAAATATTTAATTTTAGACTATAAAGTTATATATGAAGATCATCCTGATAGCCCAGAGGCAGATCCACACTGAGCCCAGCTTATGCCATAGATGGATTTCTCAAGAATTTTTTTTATATTGTATATTTAGTACTTTTACAAATAAATTGGTGTTTAATCATTATGTAAGCATAAAAAAATATTTTTTAGGAGAGCTTTTTAACATTTAAGATTAACGAAAGTCTTCTACAATTTTATTTTTTATATGATCTTCTCTTAGATATTACCATCTTTCCATGATAAGACTTTCTTTTATAAAATTAATTTGTAAATTAAGAATTTCTTTTCATATCACATTTATGATCCCTAAAATAGAGTACTTAGTTTTAGTGCAGTAAAATACGATAATGAGTTAATTAGCCGACGGGGGAAGCCGTTGGAGTAGCGGAGGCAAAGAGTGGGGAGACAGAGGTTGCAACAACAGTGGGAAACTCAAAATTAGCATTTCATGATTCACGAGTGCGGCATGGAGATAGTCAAAAGTTACAGGTGACGAATTAAGCCTCTGAAGATGACGACATTAACTTCATTCAGACGAACTAGGCGAGCTGCTGTGGCAAGTTGATTAGCCACAGATTTGGTTATATACAAATATTCTGAGATTGTACGACTACTAGATCTGTTTTGTCTCGTGACGGGATAGTTAGAGATTCAAAATTATTTTTACTGAAGGAGAAGCATATGAGGTTTCCGACATAACCCATAGCTCCCTTGATGTCTTAGCATCAATAATTAAGGAAATGAGATCTTCACGCAAGTAAGAAATTAAAAGCCCTGACAGAGCTTGCTCTTGACAAAAACCATGGAAGATAGTCCGGATTGTAAAGTTGCTTAGACCTTCCTTCTTGTGGCTTGTAGGGGGGACACCGTAACGACCCCAAAATCGGGATTATTTTCACTCCCAATCTTGTGCGTTAATATGCAATTTCATTCTAACTTTACAGCATTAACCAATATTATAATCGATAAAATGCAAATAAATTTTAAAAAAAAATTTATGATTTTCTTTCTTATTACCTGAATCGCAACATTTACAATTCGCCTTATCTTAAAACCATATATATAATATGATTTATCTCAAATCTCAGTTGCGAATATAAAATTCAACTTTTGATATTCAATTCATTCTTCTATACATTCCGTTCTAATTCAACAAGCTAAAATAAACTATACTATAGGCTGAATTCATAATTCAATGATACTCATATGATATTTTGATCATACAACAATAACTTATGTAAAGTTTAACAATCACATTCAAACTGATTAACTATGTTTTGATATTGTAAATAATAACTGTTTTCAGTTTCGTTACAACAAGTCAAATTGATTTAATACATATTTAGTAAAGAAACAATAAACATTTTCCAATCAGAACGCGCTCCAAACTTTCTTCTATATGATCATTTGGTGATTCAACTTTTAATCTGCAAATAAGTTATTTGCAAGTATGAGCGCAATGGCTCAGCAAGTCTAACAGTTAACACCTTTCATGCTTCACGTTTCACATAACGTACGTGCTTGATAATTCATTCATTCTGCATACATTCCATGTTGTACATGCCTCAAGTATTTCATGTTGTACATTTTATAATGCAACATATTTCTCATGTGATGCCTTTATATAAATGTGTATCATCAACCGAATACCATCAGCTATTCAAATACATTAACTAAATGTCATCAATTATAATCAGACAATTTCACAGAGTACACATCTTAATCATGCTTACAAGTAACTCACATCATACCAACCACTTTGCACGTAATTGAGCAATTAGTTCAAATGTATCAACAATTCTCACATTTAATTCATATAAAATTGAGAGAGCTTGCCTGTGATTTGCCAATATCTATACGTTCATCAAGAGCTCATTGCGTAACTTCTTTCATTGATTAACATTCCTCATACATTATTCTTCACTGAATATCCTATATACATATACCATCAAAATATAACACGTTTATTGATTATATTTGAAACATTAATATTCTTCTAGATTAATTAAAAATCTTCACTTCATTCTACGCTCGTAGATTCATTTATAATATATCCGATACTTCATTTCAAATCTTAATTCTTTTTCATAAAGTTATACTTCTGACATGCAAACATGTCTATAGGTCAAAATTGCAAAATTAGATTTTATAGATTTTGAATTCCACCATGTATAGATTTTATATAGACTCATCCGTAGAATAATATGTTACCATGTATAGAACACTTGACCAAATACATGTATAGACATCTACGTACTTGTTACCGTGTATAGTACCATGTATAGATTGTATATACCTAATACCATTTATTCAAATATTAGAATCTTGACTGCCTTGCATAAAGTATGTTTAACTTATAGTCCACATCTTAATTAGCACGATCAGAAACTTTGGTTAGTTCATGATATGATTTATCAACTAAATATTTTATTAATCTCTTTATATCGTATCAATAATCGAATCAAAATAAAACACAAGCATCGACGCACTGCAACGCAGTGCGGCTGGCAGTCGGCGCTGGCGCCGCCACTGCTGCCTACTGTTGTTACTTGCTGCAGTTTGGCTTATCAAGTTACCTATTTCGCGATTTTACAACTTAAAATCCATATGTTCGATGGATACCAAATTTTAATATGATATACATGGTACTACATACTATTTTACAAAAATATAAACCAACCAAAGTGAACATCTTAAACTGTTTTTACAAGGGCTTAAAACTACCTAGTTGCATCAGATTTTCAATTGAACCCAACTTGTTCAATTCTCACAAATTCGCTTTTAAACTGGTTTTGACTCACCCAAACCACTTAAATTACTTCATATAACATACATATATGCTATCTTGCTTGTAACATAGAGCAATTCTCCATTTTAAACTTGACAACCTCCCCCCCCCACCACCCCCCCGCCCCCCCCTATCCCCGCCCCCCCCCACCCCAAGAAGCATTTTCTCAAACATGCTAAATGCATTATTTTTAAAAACAGATTTCATAGGTAATGATATATGGTTCAGCCATATAATTCCTTCCTTATATCATCCTAACCCTTCATGGTTCCCCAATAAATAATCTCCCACAATAAATTTAACTATTAGTTTCAATCAATTTCTATAAATTAGTAGAGAAAGAAATATTATACCTCAAATTGTTGCTCTATTAAGAACACATCAACTACCGTCATTTGTCATCCAATTTCTTGGTATTCCTTTTGAAATAATTGGAGTTGATTAACACAATAATTCCAATGATTTGAATTTTCTGCTGAAATCTATTTTTCCTCTTGGGCTCCATTATTTTCGACTTCATTCAATTGATCATCACCATCACGAGGTTCAGAAATTGGATTGGGGGTTTCTTGCATTAAAACCCTCAGATGGAAATATCGAAGGAGAAAAGGGAGAATTGCGGGTTTTTTTACAGAAGAGAGGAGCAGAGCATTAGTTTCTCTTTTTGGAACGGAATAAAGTGAGATAATGAGCAGGGGAGAGGTATGTCTTATTACTGCAATGCTGCCTAGTGTCCCTTATTAACTTAAGAATTTCACACCTCCTGCTTATTAATATTGAGTCATCAGCATACTTTATTTTATTATATATACATACTATTACTCATATACATTATACATTATATTATTATGCTTACTTACAAAACTTCCATTTATGCATTTTTAATATATCACATATTTATAAATTATGAATATGATATATTCCAATACCCACATATATATCAATTACCTAAATAATTGATATACTCCATTAATTAATTTATGTATTTTAATTACATATAATTCCAAAATTAACCAAAATTGGATATTATACATTTATAACCATGTATAAAAATTATCCCCTAATTATGGAATTGCTCTGTAATTTAACACTTTTTGTGTAACGAACGTTACGTTAATAATAACTCATTTAATTTATACAATTTATATTGCACAATTAAATTCAATTTCATTGTTCCTTTCAAAAATTGTCTTCCAAACAATTTATTCATATATTAGGTATATTTATTTAATATACTTAACCATTATTCAATATTAATTTAATTCATTGGCTTGGTACCAATATACATATTAAATATATTTATTCTCTCCATCACATTATAAGAATTTTATTTACAAAATTCTTATTTAATTTTCATTAAAATAATTTCTACAAATTCGGGTTGTCACATTCTTCCCCCCTTATAAAGATTCTGTCCCCAGAATCATAATCACCGAAACATCCTTACTCGGTTTACGTCAATCCTCCTTCGTAACTTTATCGTTGAATAATTTCAACGTACTATTTCTACTTAAGTGTTATATTACCTATTTAATTCAGTTCCTTAACAAATTCTTATAGGTTCTATTTCATAGCTTTTAATCAAACTCGATTATATTATGAATATTACCCATTCTTTAACCCATCGACTTCCTTTTCTAAGGAATCATCGTATGCCACAATCATCGTAACAGTTTAACAACATGATTTACTAAATGTATAAGTATCCGGATATCACATTCACCCTTCTTGAACATCCAATTTGAAGAATATATAGAATAACTTTCAAGAGTCTTCAATAATTGTTCAATAATTATGAAGTAGTATGAATAACTAGGGATTAAAAAGATTACTGTAAAAACTCTTCATATTATGCTGAGGGGTCATAAAGACCATGAACTCTTTAACTTTCAAGAACATTTCTTTGCTGAAGCGCAGCCTAACAGTCACACACACTGCAGACTCTTACATGCTAAAGCCTCACCATGGCACTATATGGCCTGGCTACAAACCTCCAAGTCGGCACTATATGGCCAACATCTCCATAAGTGTTTAACAGTCACACAGACTAAAAAATTCTCCATAAGTATTCCCCTATAATATTGGGTTGTTCATCCTCAGTCTGAATCAGTTTCATAGTGAAGTAATCCAAATGAATATTGAGAACTTGGAAATTAAAAAATATTATTCTGTTCACAGAACTTGGCCCAATAATATGGGTTCCTTAGCTCACCATAATATCATAGGCCCAAAACCGAGCTCACCATAGTAGTAACATTATGGGCCCAAGAACTTCCATACCAACGGGAGTTCCAGAACTTTACAAATCTTTCAAAACTTGCAATCATTGCCAAATCAAATAACTTAGACTTACATAAATAGTTTGGACAACAATTGAAATATTTTAGCCAGCTCAACTGGCAAACTTTTCTTTAAATAGTTTAAAATACTCAAAATTATTTTATGACTTTGTCATACTACAACTTACCATAGTGGGTTGACGATCCTATAATCACATCCAACACTAGGTTAAATTGAATTGATGACTCCATTGTTTATCATTTATGCACCATGTTCAATGATGTAGATGATTATATACAATTCATTTTGATATTTTCAAATCATTTTTTGTTTAGCCGAAATAATTAGAATAAACATATGAACAACATCACTTTTTAAAAATTTAATAGTTCAACAACTGAACCAATGTTTTCAAAGGTACCAAAATGCAAATATATACGCGATGTTAAGAAATTTCGAAATTTAGCATAGCTAGAAGATTTGGAATGTCTATATTCCCCCATCCACTTCAATTTTCCCTTCTTTATTATTTAATAATTCTATCTATTTCCATCACCACTACTGCTTGTCACACTACAATCTTAGTTTTCTTCTTACTCAATACGAATATTCTTAATTTGCATTTTGTCATTTACAATTTTTTTCCTAAGTTTGCCTCATACTATTTCATAGTACTTTCTCTTTATAGCGTCAGGCTATAACTTTTTAATCATTCAACAAATCATCTATCATTCCATAATTCAAATATGATCACGTCGTGATCTTATTTTACAATCGTTTTACATTACGATATTCCTTACCTTATGATTGTTTCATCCTATAATCTTCTTACTTTTTACTTTTTTTTTCATCATGTTATATTATGATTTTATTTGCATTTCTCATCTTGTTTTTATCATCATTTCTTTGCATTTCTAGGATTTGAGTTAGGTGTCCCCTGATCCTCGACGTATAGCCCTTCGAGATTCTTCTCTGAACCTTTTTATATTATTTTAAAAACCCCAAGCACAAATCTTGATTACAAGACAGATGCTTACATACCTTTTTAACCAATTAAAAGCTCATATACAATGGATAGCATTAGAGTGAGACTTTCAATACATTCACAAAGTTGGTCTCTGGAAATTGTTTCCATTCAAACAAAATAAGTTAATTGATAACACTAGATATGGGAAAGCCAAAGTTTTAAGTTATACCCTTTCTGTTAGTTTCTTTGAAGTAGACATTTTGACAGAAAAAAGAAATTATGAACTAAAACTCACGAAAAACAATCCATGCGTTTTCAGAAACAAATTAAGAAACAGAACTTAATTACCCAAAACAAAATTATTTCATAACAACCCCTAGAAATAAAAACAAACTTAATTTAAGAAATTATGAAATTAAACTCAGGGAAAACAAATTAAACAATTCAGAAAACAAATTAAGAAACATAACTTAATTACCCAAAACAAAACTATTTCATAACAAACCCTAGAATCTATGGAGAAGAAGCTAATAATCAAGTGTAAATATTATTACCTGAAAAAGAAGAAGCAGCGCATAGATTGATTTGAGACCAAGAAAGAATATGGAGATCGGCATGGAGACCGAGATGGAGATTGAAGAGTCGATCTGTGTTCTGTCGATGAGTCAGTCGATTGTCGATGAGCAGCAGTGGAGACGACTCAGACAAACTGAAGAGTGGAGAGAGAGTAGCAGTGGAGACTCGGAGACGAGAGCGAGAGGAGATCTGATTGAGTTTTGATTTGGGTCTTTGGGATAAAGGCAGAAGGTCTATTTTAGTCTTCTTTCCTTTTTTTTCTTGATATAGTCGGAGGGAATTGTTGGAGGGAAACTAAAAAACTGAGACGGACTATATCCGTCTCTAATCCGTCTCCAAATGCAATTAAATATCTTTAAAAAATAATCAATTTTTGAAACAGCTATATCCGTCTCTAATTGTGTCTCTAAAATAAGGAGGGAATTGGAAACTAATATTTGGAGGGAAAATAAAAGTCTGAGACGAAATTTTCGGTCTCTAATCCGTTTCAAATATAAATATTTATTTCTTTTTATTATTATGAATTTGAGACGAGCACGGTTGGTCTCAGAACTGTTTCAAAAACGTGTTTAAAATTTTTTAAAAAAATACTTAATTGTTCTGACGGCTAAATCCGTCTCTAATTCCGTCTCTAGAATTTGAAACGATGCTGGCGGTTTCAAACTCCGTTTCGGTTTTTAACTTGCAAAACATTTCAAGACATAGCAGAATTTCGGTTTCTAAGTCCGTATCAAATTGATTGAATTAGAGACGGAAAATAGTCCGTCTCTAAAAATCAGTTTCAGATGCCCAGATTTTAAAATAAGAATTTTAAAATATCCTTGGCCCTACAGTACCTCCGTCTTTATATATATAGACACACATATGTGGGAGTCGTTCCATAGTCAAATTGAAAGTAAATCATTTTCCCATACAATGTTGCAGCGAGGGTCCCGTTTTAAATATGTATGGACCTTCAGATTATGTAATGTACGGTGTAAGATATGATTTTTCAAGTAAAGCTTATAGTCACCATTTGCTAATCGATTGGGATTCTTACAATAGCAAACAACACAGATACTCTCTCTGTTCTACCGGAAAAAAAAATTAATCAAGTTTTGAGTGGAAAAAAATCATAAAGTTTATTATTTAGGGAATTGATATTTCCACAAGTAAATTTGATAGTTACACAAGTTTTCGTCACATGGATAATAAGTGGGGTCCACCCTCATGTGAGAGAATACCTTGTGAAACTAACAATTTCATTTGTGGAAATATCAATTTCCTATTATTTATCCACTCAGTGCCGCTACCCACTTCTACTCTATTTTGACTTCATAGAGCCAGTGCTGCTGTTATATCAATTTAATTACAGCAACATTATTAGGGTTGTTTTGCTGTTCAGGGTGATTGGTGGACATTGTAACGACCGCGGATCGTGGGTAGCGTTGTAACACGAGCCTATGAATTTTATTGAATAAATTGAACTTTTATTAATATTATTCCGTGTTATGTGTTTGAATATTTTATTACTACATATGATGTGTAGGTGATAATTTTTGATTGTTAGTATTTTTATTGGAGTTGATTAAATCATTAGAGAAATAGCGCTAAAGCGCTATTTACGCCAAAGACGCCTTTTTTAATTTTATGACTTTTCTTAATTTCGCCAAAGCGTTAATGAGAGGGGTTAATAATCCAAATGTGGGATTTTATTTGAGCCCAATTGAATTTTTATTAGAAGCCTAATAGATTATTAAATTTGGAGTCCAAGAGAAGCCCAATAGATTATTAATTGAAGCCCAAAACCCATGGACCTAGTCCATGACCCAAACCCACACCCCATGACCCACAACCCATGACCCATGAGGAAAATGGGTTATGTAATCAGCTGGTCACAATTGAAGAAGGAAGAAGAGTACGGGAGAAGGAGAAGGAAAAGAGGGAGAAGAGAATGAAGAACGTGGTGCATTTGGGGAGGAGCAAAATCTGCATTTGGTGAAGCAAGGAGGGAATAAAGTTATTGGGGAGAAGAGAGGGAGATTACCCGGGCATGAGGAGGAGCAAAGCTCACTCTCCCAATCATGGGGAGCTGCCATGTATGGCACGCTCACCTCCTCTACCCAGCCAAAGGAGCTCTGATCATTCTCTCTATAAATACGCATGCCATTGCATGCCTTACATCCCTTTCTTGTTGCTAAGTGTTGAAACTGAATATTTAGAGAGTGAGAAGAGTGTGTTCGAGTGATTTGAGGAAGAAGAAGGAGTGTAGTAGCAGTTGAGTATTAATCCAATTAGCAACTTATAACAAGCTCCAATAGGTAAGCAATATAGAGCTTAGCTCATTTCCACAATATTTTCAAGTTCTTAGTTTTGCTTTGGTTGCTTTGTTGGAGTTATATGACTGATTTTGCTTAGTTGGTTCATGAACATGTATGAATGTTGTTAGCTCTATTAAACCTTGTTAATGATATGTGAAAGTGGAACAATGAATGAGAATCGAACCTATGCATAAGGAATCAAGAAATGGACTGAAATGAACATTAGTGGACTGTTATCAATGTTTTGTTAATAATGTAATCACTATGCATTGGTTGTGTATTGTTGGTATATGTCCAAAAGTTATGGGAAATGATTTCAATGTGAAATCTGGGGTGGCCATGTATTGGCAAAACTATAAGTTATGAACTCTAAAGCCATGCCCACAAGCTATTTGATTTAATGTCTAAGAGAATGATTTCTCTAAGAAACATGAGAATTAGGAATGATTAATTGATTTAATGATGCTATGATACATAGCTTAGTTGTAAAAGCATGTTTTAAGTCATATAGACTTGTTGTATAATGGCTAAGAAGTAAACGGGACGAAATCAAAAGTGTTGGTTTTTGGTTCTGCAGTAGCAGAACTTGGAGTTCCCTGGATGCAGAGTGGCGCGGCCGCGCTTGTCTGCAGAGGTGAAATGCTTAGTTGTTTCGTGTTGTCGATTTGATGCATGTTTACATATGCCTAGCATGTTATAAATACCCCAAAGCATACGTATGATATGTTAGTATAATAGTAGGACGACCTCAAGCATTTAGAAGTTGAACAGTGTAATAAATAAACCAAAAAAGTGCATCTGGGGGAGTAGCGCGACCGCGCCACTCCTAGGCCAAATAGCAGCGCGGCCGCGCCGTGCTGCAGAGTTGCCAAGTTGTTTCTTTTCATGAACTGAAGCTTGAGGCAAGTGTATGTGAACCTCTTAAGTAGTAATACATGAAGCATGTTATTAACTGGTTAACCAAGCATGAAATGACTTAATCACGTGAGATTTGCTTAAATGAAATGAATAGCTTAGTTGCATTTTTCGTTTGGCTTTCAGGGGGCGCTTCCCCCTACTCCCCCGCCAGTTCACCGGCGAGCTGGGCAGCCACTCGCTCACCGGGGAGCGAGACCCCCGTTTGGGTAGTTGTAATAGTAATAATTGTTCGTAATGATTATAATGTGTTGATTAATGTAAGCCAATGTTTGGTGTCTATTGTGAGACTAATTGGTATGTGAATATGTGTTTAAATGCGTAGGACATATTTGAAAAACGATTAACGTCAAATAGTAGCAAGCGCTTAAGGCAAGTTTTCTAAACCCTTGCTTAACCCTTGTGTTGGGCAAGTTCTCTAGCTTAATTCATTTTCAGTATTGAATGCAAGTTTCGTATCTTATACAAAAGACGTATATTGTGCAAGTTTTCTAAACGTTTGTCTAACCTTTGTGTTGGGCAAGTTTATTTGATTCATTTGATTATATTCTCTTGACTCTCATGCGATGTTTGAAGTTCCAATTTAGGCAACACATATATGGTTGCATGAATTCCTTACTTATGTAAATCTTTCAGTATTTGCACAAGTATTCGAGCTGTGTTATGATATAAATTGTTGAAGCTTTCAAGTTCACATATATATGAACTATTATAGAGAACGCCGATGCCATTTGTTTCGACTAGACAGATATTGAAATGTTTTATTAATTTGATAATAAATCCTTGAAATGTTATTGATGATTAAGTAGAGCTATCCAACCGGATTGCTTTGGTTAGGATTCTGAGACATGAATGAGATGAACAACCCTAATATTTGGGGCAGGTTTTAGTCAGTTATTCTGACAAGGCATCGAGCGCCTAAAAAAAATGCATATAGTCGTTTCCAGCTAGAGTGCTGATCAACATAGAGTACAATAGGCTGATCACCTAGAAGTGCTCGTAAGTAAGACGGTTTGCAGTTATATTGTTGTGTACCTTTTCAAGAAAGCAAAAGAAAGTTCAAGGTCTTATGACCACTCAATGTCGTTTCGAAAATATATTTTTTTAAAACGAAAGCAAAGTATTATTCTTGTTTATTCAGAATATTTCACAACTATTGTTCAGTTGTCGAAGAGAAATGATATGATTGATGATATTGTTGTTATTCAACTGTTATACTTTTTGGGCAATTGAATGCTCATTCTTGCTTTATATTAAACATTGCAGCTAAGTCTGAGCGGGTAGAAGGTTCCGGTAAGGACAAGGGAAAAGGGCAAGATGAACGTCTAGATGGCGTCGTAGTTTATTTGTATTAGTAATGTTGTAATACTAAGACTTATTATGTATTTGGACTGATGTTATGGTAATAGAACCTGGGATTGAGAGTAAGACGTGTTGTAATAATATAGTAATTACATTCATGTCTACTATGTTGTATGGAATGGGATGTACCGTGTAGCACCAGATTCGGGTTTGAGGTACCCGGATTTGGGGGTGTCACAGACATCAAGAGATTTGGGATATAAAAAAATGAAGGAAAAATCTAGACCAAAAGGGAAAAAACATTTATTGTCCCAACGTCTCTTTCAAATTTTCTAAATGTTTCATCTAGGCAAATCATACAATTAATTTGTTACCATTTGTGATGAGTTTCTGAATACCATAAACAACCTTCAAAATTTCAGCCTATAAATCCAACACCATACTCCCTTTTACTCTCACAAGCCCACTTACCATTTCTCTCCTCCCAAGCTGTCCCGTTCTCTTGTTTTCTCTATCCATTTTCTCTTTCTTCCTACAATGGAATCCCCTAATTATCATAGGAAGCAACTCTTCGATAAATTGACCTATATGGGTGTTGCATCCAATCTAGCCCAGCTAATACTTGCATTCTGGCTGTGGTTGGAATCCAAGGGCCTCGAAAATGTCGTGGTCAAGTTTGCATCTCTAGACAGTGATCTTTTTGATGATGTTGCACTTGAGGCCGAGCGTATATTGAGTTCCCTTCAAGCAAATGCTTCTTCTTCTAGTGTCCATTTAACCGCGACTCTATTTATTTCTGGTAACAAGTCCTTTTTTCTCAAAGATGTTCTTGAACAAGGGCGAGCCAGTGCCATTGTTGATATTAATCAACTCATGACTGGTATTTGTAATGAGATTTGTGGTGGGAGAATTGAAGAAAATAGTGAGTTTCTAAAGCATTGGAAGCTAGAGGAGGAGTCTAGGTGCTTGCATATGACCTTTTTACATGGTCCTGTGCCATTTCAAGCTCAAATCGGTGTATACTTTTCAGAGTATGTGTACCCTTTTCATTTATCAATAAATTTACATTAACGGTGAGAAATTACTGTAGTCACGCTAATACCTCATTACATCATAATAGCAAAGAAGGAACACTTAAATGCCTCATTGACTATGTGTACTTTAATTGTTCACGGTTCAATTTTTTGACACACATATTCTAATTGTGTATTAAAGAAACATTTTTATTATACCCTTTTTCATATAGATTCATGTATAAATTTTTTATAATTCTATTGGACAGGGAAATTGGAGCCGATTGTGTTGAGAAGGTTTACATTCATAAGGAAAGGACTGGACCAGTTAAATGGGGTAAAATAGTGTTCAGGAACTGCCTCACTGGTGTGCTGGTCCTTGAAGCAAAACAACAAGAAACTCTTTGCATTTTTGGATGTTGGATTCAGTTCAGGTGGTTCATGGATAATCAGATCGACTAGTCTGATTGAGTGTCATCATACCTTCATATTTTAATTCGTTGTTATCAGCGTGGCTTATTGTTAGGAGCAATTTTTGATTAGTAATGGAATATCTCTCTCTCTCTCTCTCTCTCTCTCTATATATATATATATATATATATATATATATTATGCAAATAAAAACTTGGATGAAAGTAATGACTGAATACTGTAGGTAGGAAAATTACACCTTGCTAGGGTTAGGGTTTCGTATTGGCTGGAGAGGAGAGAAATCCACGAAGAGTACGGAACTGATTGATTGATTGAAGAGGGGAGAAGAACAGGTGGACAATTACTCCAATGACACGTGGCAGAACTCCTAGAATCCGGAAACCGGGTTAGGGTAGCAGGGATTTCAAGAGCCTTCTAGAGTCTTCGAGTTGTGAGAGAGTTTCAAGTATTTAGAGCTTCCAAGAGTCTAAGTGTAATGTCTTGAAAGCGATCCCCTTTTCTTAGAATAGAGGGGCTATTTATAGAGTTTTCCTGGGAGATGGTCACATGCCAGGCACATGTTTTAAGGAAAATTCCCAAAATACCCTTTAATTATGTTTTAAAGGAGAAATTCCAGAAATGCCCTTAAATCATCAAAGTAACGCCCAAATTGCCCTGTTCTTCCAGCCACCAATCCAATCCCTCAATCAATTCCCAAAATGGGTCGCATCCACGAGTCTTCTGCCTTGGAACACGTGGAGACTTCCCCGGGTCTAGTACATTTAATTAGGTCACATGAACCCTAATTTGCACAATTAATTAGGTTTTTGTAAACTCTAATTTGTACATTTAATCTAATTAGGTCATGTGAACCCTAATATGCATTTGGGCCCACATTTGCCCCCTGCGCGAGAGTCACGATTCCTGAGAGACACTCGTGCAAAATACTCCAGGCTGGGTAGATTATCTGAAAGCTTCCTCATTTTGCTCCACATTTATTTCCTTATTTTCTGATAATTAAAACAAGGAAGATCATCAGCTCCAATAATCAAATCTTATTTTATATTTTAGAAACAAAATCTTCCTTTATTAAAATTTTATAAAGTAAGATCCTTTCCTTAAGAAAATCAAATATTTAATATATATATATATATATATATATATATATATAATTTCGAAATTTTCCTTTTGTTAGGAATAAAATATCAGATATTAAATATATATATTTTTTTTCGAAATTCCATTAAATCACCAAAGCTAGACAAATTTCGAAAAATATATATGTTTACTTAAAAAATAAGCTCAAATAAACTTATCTTTATATCTCGCAATCCTCCTTAAGAGGAAAATAAATGTGATTTCCTTTGCTATTGCGCGTGCAGTTTGAATATATACATCTTCCATGGCACTTAGGCTGTTCTGTTCATCGTGCAATCTTTTCTTGGCATTATCTCTCCTCTTTCAAGTCTGAAGATCACCAAGAGGTCGTCAAGCAAACGTTCCTCATCTTGGAAAAGAGGTAAGAAACAATTCCACCCTTATAGGGCCAAAGCCTAAGGGTTGAACCCTATAGGATCATCCTTTTTCAATTGATTGGAGTACTTTCTTCAGAACTTCTCCTTGACTTGCTTCTCCTACTTTTCTTTTCAGGTTATTGTAACTTTTCTTTTGTCTTTCGAGCCCCGTTACTTAGATCATATCTCGGTAGGGTTCCCTCGGATAATAAAGAAAAATACAATATTTATTGTGACAAAGAAGCATTCGTTCCGGAAAAATTTATTTGTGGAGCCTCAGAATTACCAAGGTACACGACAGATTTTTATTTTTTTTTTTTTTTTTGCAGGAGGAGGAGGCCGAACCCTAGGGAGCCGAACCTTGGGGGGCCGAACCCTTATGGAGCGAACCTTAGGAGAACATGTATCAAAATTTGAATATTGGGAAGCGTGATCACTGTTTTGACCATAACTTTTGTTCCGTTTGGAGTGTCAGGGCCCATAATATATCAAAACGACCGTATCGACGAGTACTTCAAAAATCATCGCCAATGGCCATGATACATGTCAAAATAATCCAAAAAATGGCTCCGAAGGATGTCTTTTGGTTGTCCGAAGTTTTTTGAAAATTTTTCAAATCTTGTTTTTCTTCCATAATTGTGATTTTGATCCTTCCCTGACTTCATTTCTTCTTATTTTTAGGTATTTTCAAGTGAAAAGCTCCAATTCTCCCCTTGTCATGGTAAGTCTACTCAGGTTCATATGCCTTACTTGACATCCTTAGTATCCTCATGTAGAGTCTTCCTTACTTGTAGGCCTCATCTACCGCATGCTCTTGAAGACTTCCAGAGTAACTCCCTTCGTCAATGATTGGGGCAAGTCCGGACTTATGATCGCATAACTATTCCTTCACCAAAGAAAGAAGGCTTGTTTCTTTATGTCGCGGCTTGCGGAGGTTGGGACGACTTCCCCCATTCCGGTCGCATTCCCCGCATGTGCATAGAGAAAGAAGGCTTTTTTTTTATGTCCCTTTCGCTTCCTGTCTGACTCAGCTATGTAGGGCATCCAGCTATGTAGGGCATTCAGCTATATAGGGCATTCAACCATGTAGGGCATTCAACCATGTAGGGCATTCAACCATGTAGGGATCTACGTATCATGACGCCTATACTGTGTTAATTTCCCGCGGGTACTGTTCTTCATGCACATTCATTACTGTTTGGGGGAATTTACCCATACTCTGGAGTATGTCTGCTTCCTCTTTTTTTTCAAATTATGTTCTTATTCTAGATTATATATATCCTGCAATCTTCCTGTTGTTGCTTCGGCTTCTTGTAGTCCACCCAGACTGTCTCCTACGGATACCAAGTGTGTTGCATACTTGATAGAGGCTTTCAGGCAGGCAGGCAGGCTAACAATTATACTTCATGATTTTATGGTGACATAATCCTTTCAGACTTCGTCTCGGGTACCTCCTTGAGTTCCTCCCCCAGGATCCTCTGCTGTCGGGGAGATGAGAGTTACTTGCTCCAGAGTAAAGCCGAGGATCCTTGTGTTTAGATTGCCGAGAATGATGATGATAATGATAAGGATGATGATGATGATGATGACGATGATGATGTTCCCATTGGATTTATGATGGGTACGGCAGGTGGCGACCTCCACTACTTGTGAGCCTCCTTGACATAACATGATTGTTGTCGAGTCCGCCTCACCGCATGATGATCGTGTCAGCCTTAATGTTGACAATGCCATGTCTGATGTAGGCTTAGGACCTGCTGTGGTTAGTACAGTTCCATCTTCACGCCCACATATAACGTCTTCTCATGATAGCTTGGAGGGTACCGGTGACACCCATGTTGATGCTGAGACTAGTATGGCAATTAATCCTCCTCCCCCGAGGGGGAATCCTTTGAAACCTGTTGTTGATTTCCATCCTCCCCAGAAGGATTCTCCCGAGGCTTCACCTGAAAGGGAGGGTACAAGTGCTAGCTCTTAGGGTGGGGGCATCGATGCTTTACTTTCTTTGCCCGTTGAGGAGCTCGCCTTATTTGACTTTGTTCATCTTGATTCTGCCACCTCGCCTTTTAGTAACCTCGGCTATCCACCCAACAACAAAGATGTCGTGGAGCTATAGACGTTAATTCTCTAAACTCGTGGTTTGTGCAGCCCCTCTCCCGATGAATATCTTTTCGTACCGGGCTGGATCTCTTTATTTCTAGGTATGACTTTTTGTAGCTTCTTGTTATTTCCTGTATCAAAGAACTCATTTATATGTCATTTATCATAATAGAGTTTCTTTAGCATTATTGATTGCCTTTAACGTGAATTTTTCCTTAAGACCCAATGTTTAGCATTGAATCATAAGTTATTCAAATTAATACTCCAAGACAACAATATTCATAATAGTGATAGTAAACATGCAATTTTTTTTTTTAATTAACATGCTTTTTTCGATTTCTCGCAAACTAACACTTGAATCCATACTTTTAAAACCGAAGAATATTCAAGTAGAAGTGAAAGTTTGACATTTTTATTAATAATCATATTGCTTTGAAAAGCGCAACGTTTCAAAAATTTTCATAATAGATTTTGCTTTTGTCGGATAAAGCATAACGTTCGCCACTTTTAGAGATAAAATGTAACTTTTCCGGGTTTGAGGGCTTATAGTCAGGTGCCTCGCTTACTTTTAGAGTTGAAAGTATAACTTTGAGGACTTATAGTCAGGTGCCTCGTTTACTTTTAGAGTTGAAAGTATAACTTTGAGGACTTATAGTCAGGTGCCTCGATTACTTTTAAAGTTGAAAGTATAACTTTGAGGACTTATAATCAGGTGCCTCGATTACTTTTAAAGTTGAAAGTATAACTTTTCAGTTCCGAAGGCTGTAAAGTCAGGTTCCTCGGTTACTTTTGAAGTTGAAAGTATAACTTGTGCCTTATCCCTTGGTACGTCGTGCCAATTGCTTGGCCTATAGGGTTTCATAAGGGCTTAAGTTGCATGCCTCGTCACTTGGTCATCCAATTTCTTGGCAAGTGCAATCCACGAGGACTTGGCCACCATTTATAGTGGACCACCATCTTGGGCGGATTTTTAATTCGTCAATTCTTGTGTCTTCTCCCTTGGTCATCCAATTTCTTGGCAAAGGATACTCTTGAGTACTTCAACCACCATTTTCTAGTGGACCACCATATTGGGTGGATTTTTGATATTCGCATCTTTACAGTTCTGAGATCTTTCGATGGTGAACCTTTGAGTTGTTCCTTTTTTTTCGACTTCTTGGGCTACACCATGGATAATAATGTTGCATGCTTCTTTTTCTTTGTGATTTGAAAGTGGCTTTTCACACACGGTGCTTTTCTTTTCACAGTTCAATTTCTCCGGCTGCCAGCTTCTCATGGTATATCCTTCGCAGACTGTAACAGTCCATAGTGGAATGTACCGCGTACTGGTGGTACACACAGAAGTCTGGTCTTCTTTTCATCTCTTCCGTCACCACAAATCTAGGCCTTGGAGGTTTCACCACTCCGTGCTCGACCCATTGTTCGTACAGGCCACTGAATGCCTTCTCACTACATGTGATAGCCTCTGGAACTGACATCCTGGTATACTTGCCCCCAAGTTTTCCTTTGCTTTGTTCAAAATTTCGGTCATTCTTCTCCCTCTTGCCCCCTTGTGGGTTTGACTGAGAATCAGCCAAAGCCACAGTTGTTGTTCTCTTACCCTTCCATGTAACCAGCGCATGGTTGATGGGCACTGTCACGATTCCTCCTAAATCTTGTGCGAAGGATGAGAGAGTCGCAAATGAATCACAGGCCTTTGTAACGAGATGGGGCTTGAAGGAGTCTAGAGCACCATTGTTACATATGCTAACCAAGTTCTTTTCCTCAATTGGCTCGACACACTTCTGTGCTTGAGCCCTGAATCTGTCCACATAATCTGACAGCTCCTCATTCGGCTTTTGCTTGAATCGCATCAGCTCTACAATAGTTACCTGTTTCTGCACATAGAAAAATTTCTTAAAAAATTGCAATTTTAGATCATCCCAATCATGGACTGATTCCTTTTCCAAGTTGTAGTACCAACTGAAAGCACTATCCGTCAAGGTCTTGTTGAATTCTCTCATCAATAGATTGTGGTTATTCACCTCATCATAACCCAACCATGGAGACATCGACTCCACGAACCTGGCAATATGCTCCCTGGCATTCCCTTTCTCCCCGTTATACTTTTGGAACTGCGGGGGGTGCTCAATATACCCTGCCGGGTAAGGTTGTCTCCGTACATGTGCCGGGTATGGTGGAGTAAAATCCAACTCTGAAGGTCGGGATGTCTGCTGGAGAAGTTGATTGATCGCATCGATGATATCATCCTTCGTCACATACTGACTCGTGGTATAAACTCTCTGAGGGGTTGTTATGTAGTGATGCACAGGCGGTGCGTATGGTAAAGAAATTGGCTGGTGCACACTTCCATCATGCACAATTTGCATCGGTGGTGCTTGTTGGCTTGGGATGGTTGGCATCTGCACTTGTGAAAATGCTGGGAGAGTGGTCGGGATGATGTTGGGCTGAGGCTGACTTGCTTCTAATCTGAGTTGTGGCACATCACCGCTGTTTTGGGGCTCCAAGTTGATGATTGGAATCGGCTGACTCTCCGTTATTGGCAGCACAGTCGGATTCTCTTTGTTGTTGCTGTTGTCCTCCACTTCTGCTCGTTCCCCCTGCGAACTTCCTGGGAACATAGCCCTGAAAGTGGGGATTTGCATCAACTGCTGACGGAAATTCCCCATTTCTTCCTGCTTCCTTTGCATCTCCAACATCATGGTCATCATCATCCCTTGGCCTTCTCGTGCCTCCTGTAAGGCTTTGAGCATCTCCATCTGCACAGCATTCGCAGTTGCCTGCGCTCCAGTGACCTCCTCACCTTGCCTTCCTGCATTTGGCTGTCTAGCACTGGTTTGTTGTTGATCAGCCATTTGAGGTGATGTTGAACTTCCTTCTGAAACGTCTTCTAGGATGGGTTGATCAAAATCCAGATTCGCGCTTTGGAGCACTAGATTCACTTGTCTTGAAATTGGATCCGGTGAAGTGATGCTTGTTGTCGGTGAAACTCTTCCTGTAATTCTCCCACTTCGAGTTGTGGGCATACCCTTCACGAACTCTACACCTCCCCAGCAGAGTCGCCAAATAAATGTAGGTAGGAAAATTACACCTTGCTAGGGTTAGGGTTTCGTATTGGCTGGAGAGGAGAGAAATCCACGAAGAGTACGGAACTGATTGATTGATTGAAGAGGGGAGAAGAACAGGTGGGCAATTACTCCAATGACACGTGGCAGAACTCCTAGAATCCGGAAACCGGGTTAGGGTAGCAGGGATTCCAAGAGCCTTCTAGAGTCTTCGAGTTGTGAGAGAGTTTCAAGTATTTAGAGCTTCCAAGAGTCTAAGTGTAATGTCTTGAAAGCGATCCCCTTTTCTTAGAATAGAGGGGCTATTTATAGAGTTTTCCTGGGAGATGGTCACATGCCAGGCACATGTTTTAAGAAAAATTCCCAAAATACCCTTTAATTATGTTTTAAAGGAGAAATTCCAGAAATGCCCTTAAATCATCAAAGTAACGCCCAAATTGCCCTGTTCTTCCAGCCACCAATCCAATCCCTCAATCAATTCCCAAAATGGGTCGCATCCACGAGTCTTCTGCCTTGGAACACGTGGAGACTTCCCCGGGTCTAGTACATTTAATTAGGTCACATGAACCCTAATTTGCACAATTAATTAGGTTTTTGTAAACTCTAATTTGTACATTTAATCTAATTAGGTCATGTGAACCCTAATATGCATTTGGGCCCACAAATACCAATATGAATTGTAACATTTCTAAGTAGAAAATGTGCCAACTTTGTTCCCAGATCAGCTAACTAATGAAAATTTGTTCACCTAAACTTCACAAAAAGAGTATCATTTCTAAAATTTATAAATATTAAGAATGTAATTTTGTTGAATATTTACCCTTAATAGTAATATAGTTAATAACAATGGTATGATCATGAAATTATAATGCCAATCTTGCAGAAATTATGATATTTTGAAATATGACATTTTTGGGGGGGACAATAACTTCTCCTTTTTTTTATAACAATAATTATTATATTTTTATTTGTGGAATATATAGAGAGTACTTGTTAGCAACAGAAAGCTAGCTGATGTACTCAAGGGGAGCACAAAAAATTGAGTCTTCTAGACTAACTATGAGAAGCCATTGTTTTTTAAAAATAAACAATTTCTTATACCTATGTGTAAGGTTCCACAAAAATCATTTCAATTGAAGTTAATTTTGATAGCTCAACTAGTGAATATTTCAAATTTAAAATTTATATAAATTTATTTTATTTTTATTTTGACTAATAATTTCTAACAATTTGATAATTTCAAAACCCACTTTAATCTTAATTTTTTAAAATTCAAAATTTGAACTCAAAAGATTAAAATAAAACTCTTTCTATAAAATGTATATAGCATTAATTAAAGATTCCTCGCGGATGGCTTACATAATATATATATATATATATATATATATATATATATATTAAATGATACTCCCTCAACTTCAATAAAAATAGTCTTATTTTGACTTTATAAAACTAATTAATTTACAACATTTTAAAATTTAAAATTAATACTAATTTATTTTATGTTAGTTAATATAAATCTATTTATTGTACAATAAATAGTAAAGGACAAAGAAAGAACTTATGTATTATTATTTTATTTTATCGTTTATAGTGCTGCATGAGTCACAATCCACATTTTATTCAATAAGGCCTCCAGGCACTACAATATTCTGGATACATCAAACATGAAACAAAAACATGACAATTTGGGACAACAATGTTTGAATGACCAAACTAGATAATAAAAGCAAAACGCATAAATATTATCCCATGAAGTCCAGAAACTAAGAATTCCAATCAACTGTCACAATTACCACCTCATCTCCTAGCTCATAGCATGTATTGGTGTCAGGTAATGCTAATTCATTTACACAATTAACTATGAAAATGTAAATAGGATATATCTAACAACAATACATAGATCTATAGGTAGGAGATGAGACCAGTGTGATATGGAACAGTAAATTAGACTATAGACTAAACCTCTATTTAATTTAAGACTGGTGGAGGAAGCTCGTTCAAATCTGGTAAGATAGGACGTCTGGAACTTTCTTGTTCGGCTACCGGAGCAGTGACATTCTCAACCACCTCACCTTGCGGCGCAACCACTTGTGGCACCTCCGATGCCCTTTCAATTTGATCACCAAAGTTATCAAATTCAGCACGAGAAAAAACAGATGGGAGATAAACCCCACGTCAGTTCCTATTAGGGTGGGACCTTATATGACTCGAGAGGCCTTGTCGATTGGAAAACTGGCGGTGACAAATATAACAATAAAAAATTACCGGTTGTGGTGGTGGTACAGCTATCTTAGCATTAGCATTGGAGTTGTTTTGTTGGTCCCCTTGATTGGCCGTTGATCTAAAAGTGGAAAAGAGATTTAGGACTAAAGAAAAAGGGTAGGATATTACGATAGAGGCAAGGGCAAAGTGAGAATGTGAGGAACAGATCTCTATCGGTCCCAAAATAATTATATATAGAGGTGAAAATGTGGTAAAATATATATTATTTTCACATTCTTTATTAATGTCAATACTATTACAAGGAACCAACCTGGATCATAATGCTGATGACGTTTGGTAAGCTGATGTCAAATAATTCATAATGCTAATGTACTTGATCAGTGGAATCTTTAAGAATTAATTCCCAATAAAGAAGTATAAGATATTTAATTTTCATTATAAATAATCTCTTCATGTGCAATTTTTAGATAAAAGAGAAAAAGTTAATCTTAGAGCACACAAGTGTCATTTAAACAAGTGTATAAGTGTCCACTAAATTAATATTACTTAATTATTGTGACAGTATTAGTATTGTCTCGCATTATCAACCGCTTTTAACAATAAATTTTCATTAAATATATTTATAGCTTTGACTCCTATCTTACAAAACTTTTTTATTTTAAAACAAAACATACCTTCCACTGCCAAATTTTTTTGATATTTGTAGTTTTATTCCTAAATAACAACCCTAATAAATATTCTTATAGTTTGTTATCAACATTGATGGAGATAGAGAAAATAATATTAGAATAATACAATATCACATTACATTACACTTTGACTAAAAGCATATGTTCCTTTAGTTTGTTATCAACATTGATAGAGATAGAGACAATATTAATAGAATAATACAAAATCACATTACAGTTTGACCAAAAGCACAAGTAACGCTCACTGTTCTTAAAAATTAAACTAACAAAATGAAGGAACGACAAAACATACTTAAACAGCAAGATAGTTGACTCAAGCGCTCCTATGGATGAAGTTTTGAAGTGATTGGGTCAACCATTAATGCAATTATGCAAGCCGTTGCTTCCTATGTTCGTAAAAACAAATTTGCACCACTGTCATCGCCATACCTTCTGCTCAACCAAAGGTATCCGATGAATTAAATTAAGAAAGAAAAACAAAAAACATAATACTATCTCAATTTCAAAATATAAGATCAAAACGATTTAATATAGGTATATTGATAAAAATAACTTTTCGGAAGTTTTAATATACAAGTGAATGTTTCATTTTGCAAGAGGATAAGGTTTTTCAATTTTTTGTGAGTTGATCTTACTTTTCGGAACGGAGGGAGTATAATAGTGGCCAAAAATTCTACTCCCTCTTTTCCATAAAAAGTTTCATTTGACAAATTTTTTGTTTCAGAAAAAGATTAATCTTTTTATTGATAGTAGTATAAAATGTTCTAATGTTCTCAAGTTTATTTTTATATTTTATCATCATGTCACCTCAATTAAACTATTAACTTATTATTTTAAGAGTAAATATGAAACAAAAATCTATTCTTAATATTCCCAAGTTCTGAAAATGGACTCTTAAGGGAGTATCAACTTTGTGATTTAGGAATAAAACTACAAATATAATTCACTTCCTTGTGAGTAGTAACCCTCACGAGAAGGTGATGTATACGAGACACATTTCCTCAGCAGCTGATTTCCCTAAGGAATTGGGATTCAATTTTTATCTTAAGGATGCCATTTCAATGAAGGAGGTAGGGGGAGAGAGAGAGAGGTGTCAAGCCTTCGAGAGAGCCGATTGATATATGGAGATGCAATGTGCGCTTGTGTGACCATTAATGGGAGAATACAGGTCAATTCGTAAGCAAATCTTTAAAAGTTTCGAGAATTGAGGTTTAAAAATATCTTCCAAAAAACTGGGTAACATAATAAATTGTATATATCTCCGAGGGTTTAGTATTGCTCGTCTGCTGCCTATAAGGTCAAGGTCTTAAGGAGCGATGGAGGGCTAATCCTTATATTGAGAATCTTGCCCAAAGAATTTTGCTGAACCAGCTAAAGAGTGGTAAAATTTCAAAATCTCTGAAGAACATGGTAGAAAAAAAAAAGGGAATAAAGATGAAGAATTGTGGTTTTTTAAAAATTGGAATTGTGGTTTTGTTGTTATTAAAAAGACCCAAGGGGTGAACTACTTGTAAGGTTTAAATACCTTTGATGCTTTGTTAGGGGTCCAATGCTATGAAGGTAAATTCTTTGAGAAATGAGAAGGAAGCCATTGATATAAAATATGACAAAGTTCATTTGGTAAAGCCTAATATATATAGATGCTTGCCTTAAATATCGGAAGAGGATGCTAAGGGTTGGGCTGAGTTACGGCCTACTTTTACTTATAGAAATGCACAGTTTCTTGATCAAACCTATATTGACCAGCAGAATATTGAATCCTCTTCTATTTTCTACTAGCAGTTAGCAGCCGGTTCTGCCAATGCCATTATGGAGCTTTACAAGGTATTGTTTCTTTTACCAATGATATGAAAAAATCCCTCTATCCCCCCGTATAAGGTGAAAATCTAATATATGTTTCTTTATAGTAATAGTAAGAATGATTTATTTGTCAACTTTTTCACTATCATTTAATTAAACTCTGTCTTTCGTAATGCCGTTGTCAGATACGATTAAATCTATGAAATTAAAATCGCTGCTTAAATTCCATTCCAAAATTAGAGATAAATATTTAATTTTAGACTATAAAGTTATATATGAAGATCATCCTGATAGCCAGAGGCAGATCCACACTGAGCCCAGCTATGCCATAGATGGATTTCTCAAGAATTTTTTTTATATTGTATATTTAGTACTTTTACAAATAAATTGGTGTTTAATCATTATGTAAGCATAAAAAAATATTTTTTAGGAGAGCTTTTTAACATTTAAGATTAACGAAAGTCTTCTACAATTTTATTTTTTATATGATCTTCTCTTAGATATTACCATCTTTCCATGATAAGACTTTCTTTTATAAAATTAATTTGTAAATTAAGAATTTCTTTTCATATCACATTTATGATCCCTAAAATAGAGTACTTAGTTTAGTGCAGTAAAATACGATAATGAGTTAATTAGCCGACGGGGAAGCCGTTGGAGTAGCGGAGGCAAAGAGTGGGGAGACAGAGGTTGCAACAACAGTGGGAAACTCAAAATTAGCATTTCATGATTCACGAGTGCGGCATGGAGATAGTCAAAAGTTACAGGTGACGAATTAAGCCTCTGAAGATGACGACATTAACTTCATTCAGACGAACTAGGCGAGCTGCTGTGGCAAGTTGATTAGCCACAGATTTGGTTATATACAAATATTCTGAGATTGTACGACTACTAGATCTGTTTTGTCTCGTGACGGGATAGTTAGAGATTCAAAATTATTTTTACTGAAGGAGAAGCATATGAGGTTTCCGACATAACCCATAGCTCCCTTGATGTCTTAGCATCAATAATTAAGGAAATGAGATCTTCACGCAAGTAAGAAATTAAAAGCCCTGACAGAGCTTGCTCTTGACAAAACCATGGAAGATAGTCCGGATTGTAAAGTTGCTTAGACCTTCCTTCTTGTGGCTTGTAGGGGGGACACCGTAACGACCCCAAAATCGGGATTATTTTCACTCCCAATCTTGTGCGTTAATATGCAATTTCATTCTAACTTTACAGCATTAACCAATATTATAATCGATAAAATGCAAATAAATTTTAAAAAAAAATTTATGATTTTCTTTCTTATTACCTGAATCGCAACATTTACAATTCGCCTTATCTTAAAACCATATATATAATATGATTTATCTCAAATCTCAGTTGCGAATATAAAATTCAACTTTTGATATTCAATTCATTCTTCTATACATTCCGTTCTAATTCAACAAGCTAAATAAACTATACTATAGGCTGAATTCATAATTCAATGATACTCATATGATATTTTGATCATACAACAATAACTTATGTAAAGTTTAACAATCACATTCAAACTATTAACTATGTTTTGATATTGTAAATAATAACTGTTTTCAGTTTCGTTACAACAAGTCAAATTGATTTAATACATATTTAGTAAAGAAACAATAAACATTTTCCAATCAGAACGCGCTCCAAACTTTCTTCTATATGATCATCTGGTGATTCAACTTTTAATCTGCAAATAAGTTATTTGCAAGTATGAGCGCAATGGCTCAGCAAGTCTAACAGTTAACACCTTTCATGCTTCACGTTTCACATAACGTACGTGCTTGATAATTCATTCATTCTACATACATTCCATGTTGTACATGCCTCAAGTATTTCATGTTGTACATTTTATAATGCAACATATTTCTCATGTGATGCCTTTATATAAATGTGTATCATCAACCGAATACCAGCAGCTATTCAAATACATTAACTAAATGTCATCAATTATAATCAGACAATTTCACAGAGTACACATCTTAATCATGCTTACAAGTAACTCACATCATACCAACCACTTTGCACGTAATTGAGCAATTAGTTCAAATGTATCAACAATTCTCACATTTAATTCATATAAAATTGAGAGAGCTTGCCTGTGATTTGCCAATATCTATACGTTTATCGAGAGCCCACTGCGTAACTTCTTTCATTGATTAACATTCCTCGTACATTACTCCTCTCTGCATATCCTATATACATATACCATCAAAATATAACACGTTTATTGATTCTATTTGAAACATTAATATTCTTCTAGATTAATTAAAAATCTTCACTTCATTCTACGCTCGTAGATTCATTTATAATATATCCGATACTTCATTTCAAATCTTAATTCTTTTTCATAAAGTTATACTTCTGACATGCAAACATGTCTATAGGTCAAAATTGCAAAATTAGATTTTATAGATTTTGAATTCCACCATGTATAGATTTTATATAGACTCATCCGTAGAATAATATGTTACCATGTATAGAACACTTGACCAAATACATGTATAGACATCTACGTACTTGTTACCGTGTATAGTACCATGTATAGATTGTATATACCTAATACCATTTATTCAAATATTAGAATCTTGACTGCCTTGCATAAAGTATGTTTAACTTATAGTCCACATCTTAATTAGCACGATTAGAAACTTTGGTTAGTTCATGATATGATTTATCAACTAAATATTTTATTAATCTCTTTATATCGTATCAATAATCGAATCAAAATAAAACACAAGCATCGACGCACTGCAACGCAGTGCGGCTGGCAGTCGGCGCTGGCGCCGCCACTGCTGCCTACTGTTGTTACTTGCTGCAGTTTGGCTTATCAAGTTACCTATTTCGCGATTTTACAACTTAAAATCCATATGTTCGATGGATACCAAATTTTAATATGATATACATGGTACTACATACTATTTTACAAAAATATAAACCAACCAAAGTGAACATCTTAAACTGTTTTTACAAGGGCTTAAAACTACCTAGTTGCATCAGATTTTCAATTGAACCCAACTTGTTCAATTCTCACAAATTCGCTTTTAAACTGGTTTTGACTCACCCAAACCACTTAAATTACTTCATATAACATACATATATGCTATCTTGCTTGTAACATAGAGCAATTCTCCATTTTAAACTTGACAACCCCTCCCCCCCCCCCACCCCAAGAAGCATTTTCTCAAACATGCTAAATGCATTATTTTTAAAAACAGATTTCATAGGTATTGATATATGGTTCAGCCATATAATTCCTTCCTTATATCATCCTAACCCTTCATGGTTCCCCAATAAATAATCTCCCACAATAAATTTAACTATTAGTTTCAATCAATTTCTATAAATTAGTAGAGAAAGAAATATTATACCTCAAATTGTTGCTCTATTAAGAACACATCAACTACCGTCATTTGTCATCCAATTTCTTGGTATTCCTTTTGAAATAATTGGAGTTGATTAACACAATAATTCCAATGATTTGAATTTTCTGCTGAAATCTATTTTTCCTCTTGGGCTCCATTATTTTCGACTTCATTCAATTGATCATCACCATCACGAGGTTCAGAAATTGGATTGGGGGTTTCTTGCATTAAAACCCTCAGATGGAAATATCGAAGGAGAAAAGGGAGAATTGCGGGTTTTTTTACAGAAGAGAGGAGCAGAGCATTAGTTTCTCTTTTTGGAACGGAATAAAGTGAGATAATGAGCAGGGGAGAGGTATGTCTTATTACTGCAATGCTGCCTAGTGTCCCTTATTAACTTAAGAATTTCACACCTCCTGCTTATTAATATTGAGTCATCAGCATACTTTATTTTATTATATATACATACTATTACTCATATACATTATACATTATATTATTATGCTTACTTACAAAACTTCCATTTATGCATTTTTAATATATCACATATTTATAAATTATGAATATGATATATTCCAATACCCACATATATATCAATTACCTAAATAATTGATATACTCCATTAATTAATTTATGTATTTTAATTACATATAATTCCAAAATTAACCAAAATTGGATATTATACATTTATAACCATGTATAAAAATTATCCCCTAATTATGGAATTGCTCTGTAATTTAACACTTTTTGTGTAACGAACGTTACGTTAATAATAACTCATTTAATTTATACAATTTATATTGCACAATTAAATTCAATTTCATTGTTCCTTTCAAAAATTGTCTTCCAAACAATTTATTCATATATTAGGTATATTTATTTAATATACTTAAACCATTATTCAATATTAATTTAATTCATTGGCTTGGTACCAATATACATATTAAATATATTTATTCTCTCCATCACATTATAAGAATTTTATTTACAAAATTCTTATTTAATTTTCATTAAAATAATTTCTACAAATTCGGGTTGTCACATTCTTCCCCCCTTATAAAGATTCTGTCCCCAGAATCATAATCACCGAAACATCCTTACTCGGTTTACGTCAATCCTCCTTCGTAACTTTATCGTTGAATAATTTCAACGTACTATTTCTACTTAAGTGTTATATTACCTATTTAATTCAGTTCCTTAACAAATTCTTATAGGTTCTATTTCATAGCTTTTAATCAAACTCGATTATATTATGAATATTACCCATTCTTTAACCCATCGACTTCCTTTTCTAAGGAATCATCGTATGCCACAATCATCGTAACAGTTTAACAACATGATTTACTAAATGTATAAGTATCCGGATATCACATTCACCCTTCTTGAACATCCAATTTGAAGAATATATAGAATAACTTTCAAGAGTCTTCAATAATTGTTCAATAATTATGAAGTAGTATGAATAACTAGGGATTAAAAAGATTACTGTAAAAACTCTTTATATTATGCTGAGGGGTCATAAAGACCATGAACTCTTTAACTTTCAAGAACATTTCTTTGCTGAAGCGCAGCCTAACAGTCACACACACTGCAGACTCTTACATGCTAAAGCCTCACCATGGCACTATATGGCCTGGCTACAAACCTCCAAGTCGGCACTATATGGCCAACATCTCCATAAGTGTTTAACAGTCACACAGACTAAAAAATTCTCCATAAGTATTCCCCTATAATATTGGGTTGTTCATCCTCAGTCTGAATCAGTTTCATAGTGAAGTAATCCAAATGAATATTGAGAACTTGGAAATTAAAAAATATTATTCTGTTCACAGAACTTGGCCCAATAATATGGGTTCCTTAGCTCACCATAATATCATAGGCCCAAAACCGAGCTCACCATAGTAGTAACATTATGGGCCCAAGAACTTCCATACCAACGGGAGTTCCAGAACTTTACAAATCTTTCAAAACTTACAATCATTGCCAAATCAAATAGCTTAGACTTACATAAATAGTTTGGACAACAATTGAAATATTTTAGCCAGCTCAACTGGCAAACTTTTCTTTAAATAGTTTAAAATACTCAAAATTATTTTATGACTTTGTCATACTACAACTTACCATAGTGGGTTGACGATCCTATAATCACATCCAACACTAGGTTAAATTGAATTGATGACTCCATTGTTTATCATTTATGCACCATGTTCAATGATGTAGATGATTATATACAATTCATTTTGATATTTTCAAATCATTTTTTGTTTAGCCGAAATAATTAGAATAAACATATGAACAACATTACTTTTTAAAAATTTAATAGTTCAACAACTGAACCAATGTTTTCAAAGGTACCAAAATGCAAATATATGCGCGATGTTAAGAAATTTCGAAATTTAGCATAGCTAGAAGATTTGGAATGTCTATATTCCCCCATCCACTTCAATTTTCCCTTCTTTATTATTTAATAATTCTATCTATTTCCATCACCACTACTGCTTGTCACACTACAATCTTAGTTTTCTTCTTACTCAATACGAATATTCTTAATTTGCATTTTGTCATTTACAATTTTTTTCCTAAGTTTGCCTCGTACTATTTCATAGTACTTTCTCTTTATAGCGTCAGGCTATAACTTTTTAATCATTCAACAAATCATCTATCATTCCATAATTCAAATATGATCACGTCGTGATCTTATTTTACAATCGTTTTACATTATGATATTCCTTACCTTATGATTGTTTCATCCTATAATCTTCTTACTTTTTACTTTTTTTTTCATCATGTTATATTATGATTTTATTTGCATTTCTCATCTTGTTTTTATCATCATTTCTTTGCATTTCTAGGATTTGAGTTAGGTGTCCCCTGATCCTCGACGTATAGCCCTTCGAGATTCTTCTCTGAACCTTTTTATATTATTTTAACTCATCTTACATGAATTTCTGAATTCATTTATTATGAACTAAACTCTATTCAAGTTTTTTTTCTTATTATTATTATTATTATCATTTCTATCTTATAGACATCGTCTATTTACCATGACTTCTTATCTTTATTACCGGAGTCAGGTAACTCCTGATACTCATCTTTTTATAACTCTTCAAGATTCTTCGTTACATCTTCTTGTATATATCTTAATTCCTTTCTTTATGAATCCTTTAAATCTATTTCTTATTGTTCAAACTTTATATAAGTTTATTCTTTATCATCTCCATCTTTTAGCTCTAAGGTTATAGCCTAAGGTACTCTTACCTAAGGTTTATAACCTACAGCTCTGATATCAACTGTAACGACCCCAAAATCGGGACTATTTTCACTCCCAATCTTGTGCGTTAATATGCAATTTTATTCTAACTTTACAGCATTAACCAATATTATAATCGATAAAATGCAAATAAATTTTAAATTTTTTTTTTACGATTTTCTTTCTTATTACCTGAATCGTAACCTTTACAATTCGCCTTATCTCAAAACCATATATATAATATGATTTATCTCAAATCTCAGTTGCGAATATAAAATTCAACTTTTGATATTCAATTCATTCTTCTATACATTCCGTTCTAATTCAACAAGCTAAATAAACTCTACTATAGGCTGAATTCATAATCCAATGATTCTCATATGATATTTTGATCATACAACAATAACTTATGTAAAGTTTAACAATCACATTAAAACTATTAACTATGTTTTGATATTGTAAATAATAACTGCTTTCAGTTTTGTTACAACAAGTCAAATTGATTTAATACATATTTAGTAAAGAAACAATAAACATTTTCCAATCAGAACGCGCTCCAAACTTTCTTCTATATGATCATCTGGTGATTCAACTTTTAATCTGCAAATAAGTTATTTGCAAGTATGAGCGCAACGGCTCAGCAAGTCTAACAATTAACACCTTTCATGCTTCACGTTTCACATAACGTATATGCTTGATAATTCATTCATGCAACATACATTCCATGTTGTACATGCCTCAAGTATTTCATGTTGTACATTTTATAATGCAACATATTTCTCATGCGATGCCTTTATATAAATGTGTATCATCAACTGAATAGCAGCAGCTATTCAAATACATTAACTAAATGTCATCAATTATAATCAGACAATTTGCTATGTCACAGGGGATGGGGAGTCGTCCGAGGAAGAAGGAGAAGAAGAATCTGAGGAAGTAGGATCAGCGTTAGAAGAAGCTTATGCTTTGGCACAGGGGATATTAAATGAAAATAAGGAATTAGAAGAAAAGATTCAATAGTTAGAAGAAAGGACCTTTCAAATAGAGCACCAGAATCAGAACTTAAAGGATACAAATCAGGAATTGGTAGCCCAAAACCAAGAGCTAGGAACTAGAAACCAGCATATAGAAGAGAGAAACGTAGAACTGGAAGTTAAGTGTCAACAGTTAGAATAGAAAAACTAAGAACTATAAGTTCGAACCCAGGTCGTAGAGTCACGAGTTCACTAGTTGGAAGACAGGGAAGAGGAACTTAAGGTTATTTGGAATGCAAAAATAAATACCCGTATCAGAGTAGAGGCGGTGTTAGGTGGGGTAAAAGAAAATTTGAGGAGAAAGAAAAGAAGGATGGATTGGACAGTTTATAACTTTAGAGTTTCCTATGAACGAGTTCTGGATAGGGTGACTGTAACGACCGAAAATTCTAAATTTGCCTTGTAATTCGAATTTTTGAATATTAATGAATATTTTATATTTTATTAATATTATATTTGTGTTACGTGTTTAAAGGTTGCGTGACAACCTGGATTATGTGAATGCATGAAATTTTACGTGTTATAATTTTGTTTAAGTGAATAATTGATTTCGCATAGCGTCGCTAAATCACTATTCACAGAGCACACTTCCCGAGGCACTATTCATGTCAGATATTTTTGTGTCTTTTTCGATGTTGAATAATTTCATAAATACGTGTATGCGTACGAATAATTTTTTCAAGTGTCAAAAATTTTATTTGAGCTGATACGTGATTTTATCCGTATCCGAAATGTATTAAATGAGTGTTCCAAATATTTGGACAAATCCCATAATAATTATTTTTACCCATCCCAATATTTATGGTAATACCCATTCTAATTTTGGGTAGAGTTATTTACCAATTTTGGTACAAAAGTGGGAGTTTTCGGAATTGAGCAAGGAGGGAGGTTACCGGCAAGCTCCTTGAGCAACCAACCCCATTTCTATTTTTCTTCCACTTCTCCCTAATTCATTCCACTTCTCCCAAATCATTCAAACATTCATTCTCTCTTGCATTCCACACTCCTCCCATTCCCATCAGCTGATAGAGAGAGAGAGAGAAAGAGAGAGAGAGCTGCAAAGAAGGAAGAGAAAGAAGTCGTCGGAGTTCGCCGGAAAAAGGAGAAGGAGGTCGCCGGAAAAAGCAAGGAAGAAGAAGGAGAAGGCACGGGTGGAAGAAGAAGAGGATTCAAGCAAGGAGAACCCCCTAAACAAAGCCTAGCCGAACTCCTTAACATCTAGGAAGGATTTACAGAGGTAAACAATCAATCAAATCTATTCCATTTGATTTCTTGTAAAGATTTTCAAGTTTTTCTTAGTTTTGAGCTCTTAAGCTTGTGGGTCAGATTTTTGGCGATTCTTAGTGTTTTTGTTTGTTGTGATTGTTTTTAAATGTTGTTAAGAGATTATATAAGCCATTAATAACATCAAAGTGGAACAAAAACGCAAGAAATCCTTACCTTGGCTAAATGGAGCAAGAACAATGGACTTTGGAGATGAACTTGGACATTTGGACTTTTTAAAGGACTATAAAGCTGTGATTTCATGCTTGTTAATTTTGTTTGTTGTTATAGTATTGTAGTTCCATGGGTTACGAAGCTAACCCAGTTGGAATGGAGCAAAAATGAGTTAAAACGAATTCGTAGTAATGATTTTTGTAAAACTTGTCAATAACTCGAAGAACAGAGTATGATCTTTGCATTTTGGCTTAAGATTTGGTCATGTTAATGTTAATGGGTAGCTCTGCATTTTTGATGTATTGTAGCCCCATGAGTTAGGAGTCCATAGAGTCCGGAATAGACCAATTTGCTTGTGTATTGAAGGAGTTATGGAGGTTGAAGTGGCCGGAGGTCGGAGTCGCGAACTGGGAACAAACCCAGAATCCGGCTACTGCATAATGGCACCGCAGTGCCACTCATAAGCCCTGCAGCTCACACTGCAGCGAGGGGCATTATGGGGAAAGACTGGGGCTCACGCCGCAGCGTGAGGCCTAAACTTTAAGGCTCACGCTGCAGCATGAAGCCCTGCTAGGGAGAAAACACGGGACTCACGCCGCAGCGTGAGGTCCAGTGCTTAGGCTCGGCGCTGCAGCGCCAGTTCCGTGTCTGAACCGGGTCGGGCAGTCGGGTCGGGTCGGGTCGGACCTAATGAATCCTTTTCAAACGGGTCCAACACTTATATTTTTCCTTGTATTGAATGATTAGACAGGTTAACTAAGCATATTTTGTTACGCCCTAAATGCTTAATTATTTATTTAATGTCAACCAAATTGGTATTGTCTTAAGGCGAAAATTGACTAATCTGAATGCAACCCCCGACTGGGTAGTCGTAAGGCAATCAATGTGTTTTAATGATGAAGCGTCCGTTTTGAACCATTATTTGGAATATGACTAATTGTTATGTAAATATGTACTTAGATGTGTAGGATATTAAGGAGCGTGTGTTATAATATTGTAGCAGCGCATCAGGCAAGTTCTCTAACCCTTGTCTAACCCTTGTGTTGGGCATGTTTCTTTACCCTAACTCAATTTAATATTGGGTAGGTTTTCTCAATCGCATAACTTTCATTTAATGTGCGAGTTTATTTATTAATTGAGCAATCGTTCTATATTATTGCAAGTTTCCTAACGTTTATCTAACCCTTGTGTTGGGCAAGTTTTCCTAACCTTACTCGAATTATACTTGAGCAGGTTTCATATTTTATACAGGTGTTGTATATTGTTGCAAGTTTCATGACTCAAATGGAGTTATTACTTTTAAATCATATTAGTGGATTAATTATTGTCAATTATTCCACCTCCAAGATAATTATTGATATTCGCAGCTTATGCATTTGAAATCATTATCTATTATTGGATTGTGAAACGTTTGAGTTCTTTATTCATGAACTGTCTAAGGAAATAGTCTACGCCACTTGTTTCGGCTAGACACGTACATGTTATTATTTTAAAAGTTATCCAAACCGATTGTTGGTGCGGATTCTTGGACTGAGAGAGCAACCCTTATGTAGGGGATTTTAATGTGTCGATTATTTGATGCAGTCAGAGCTAAATGTTATGCATATACATGAGAGGTTGATCCCCTCGAGTACTACTGATGGGCCAGGCGTTTAAAAGGGTTAGTTGAATAACTGATCCTTTGGCCAAATAGTTCATGGTCTATTGGACCACTCAGCAGTAAATAATCAATATTCATTATTTCTTTTGAACTTTGATTATATTGTTAGCTATTTCTTCAATGTCTTAAATTGTTGAACTATGCGATTATTGTTCTCATTCATTCATGATATATCTTCCTTATTCATTTTAAACTTGCTGAGCAAAGTAGTTGTTCACCCTTGTTATATCATGAACCTATTGCAGTTAAGCCGGGGAGTTCCAAAGCGGACAAAGGCAAAAGAAAGCTTAAGGAATAGTTATATGTATTATCCTATTATGTAATCGTGGAATCATTTTGTATTATTATGGTATTCTGCGATGTATTTATTTAAGGTTATAGACCTTGGGACCGTAGTAAACCTTTTGTAATGAACAACATATGTTTATTTATTTCGCACTAGTTGATTTATGTTGTTTAGAGGTGTATGGATGTATTTTAGCGTGAGCACCAGATTCGAGGTATTGGTACCTGAATTTTGGGGTGTCACAGTGACAAATTATCCAATAGAGGAAGGTCAGATGATTCACACCATAAGTAGGGACCTGATTTGGTTCATCATGGAACAAGAACATAGAGAGGCCGCAGAAATAGGGTTATTTGTGTAATATGTGAAAGTCTACTTTCATACAGAGCATATATATGTATGTAGGTACTTTCATCTTTTCCTGTATCATTATAACATATGTAAGAAAGTAGAGTTTGATATGTAAAATAACTAACTATTGTATAAAAAATAAATGTACATAGAATGATGTATAATATTATTATATGTTTTATGAACAAATATTTTCTGGATGATGAATGTATTAATTAATTACATGTTTGATTTGTATAATGATATGTTGTTATATAAAACAGAAAATGCGAAGAGGAAGACCAAGAACTATTAACATTAATGAGGCAATAAATAATGAAGCAGCAACAAATAATATTGACGGAACCACACCAACTACTAATACACATAAAGAAGCCTCAAGTAATGTTAATCCCTTACAACAGTTTGTGGATTTGTTAATAAGGGCACTTCAAGAAGGGTTAGGTGATCGAGCAAATGTGAATCAAACTATAACACCAACCACTACCTTCAAAGATTTTAAGAATGTAGGACCACCTGAATTTAAAGGAACCACTGAGCCTATAGAGGCTCAAGCTTAGATAAAAGAAATTGAAAAAGCGTTTGCAATAGCTAAAGTTGAGGAGGACCAAAAGACATTGTTTGCTTCGTACATGTTGAAAGGAGAGGCAAATTTCTGGTGGGAGGCAAATGAGCATAGGGTCGGGGATGGTGTGATACCTTGCACTAGGTTCAAGGAATTATTTTTCGAAAATTATTTTCCCAAAAGTATGTAAAGTCGCATGAAGATGCGATTTTTAGAACTTAAGCAGGGCCATATGACAGTACCACAATATGCAGTAAAATTTAATAAGTTAGCTAGATTTGCCCCACATCAAGTAAATACAGAAGAAAGAAAAGCAAGACGATTCGAACAGGGTTTAAAACCTTGGTTGTTCAGTAGATTGGCTGTGTTACAAATCGACTCATTTGGTATACGTTTAGAAAAGGCGATAATTGCAGAGGGAGGAAGTGAAGCTTTAAGTAAATATACTCAGGAACAAAAAAAGAAAAAGTTTGAGGGAAAGAATAAGGGTGAAGGTAATAATAGCGAAGGTGGAGGGACTTTCAAAAGGAAATGGAATAGTAACAATAACAACAACAAATGGAATGAAGGAGTAGCTAAGAGGAAGATTGAAGCATGTAAGAAATGTAGAAAGAATCACCTTGGAGCATGTTTGAAAGGAAAGAGTGTATGCTACAATTGTGGTCAAGAAGGCCATATAGCTCCCAATTGCACGAGTCCAAAGCAAAGCGGGTGTTTCATTTGTGGTGCGCTGGATCACCAGATTAAAAATTGTCCAAGGAAGGGAGTGGAACAGGGAGGAGGAAGTAAGAATAGTGATAGCAAGCCAGCAATAACAAAACTTTCAGCCCAGGCTGATCAACAGCAAGGACTTTTAACATGACGATCAAGAATGCAGTGGCCTCCAAGGACGTGGTGTCATGTATTATTTCGGTCAATAATATTAATGCTTATATATTATTTAATTTGGGTGCTATCTGTTCATTTATATCACATGAGTTTGCACAACGATTAAAGTTGCCTCAAGAAAAATTAGAATATCCCTTGAATATAGAGGTAGCTAATAAAGAAGTAATTCCTGTAGATTATATACATAAAAATTGTTGCATAGATATAAGGGGACATAAGTTGCTAGTAGATTTAATTCCAATCAGATTAGGAGAATTTGATGTGATACTCGGAATGGACTGGTTAAATAGTCACGAGGCGATTATAGATTGTCAAAAGAAATATGTGCATCTTGTGACTCCGCCACAGTCTAAGGTAGTATTTTATGGAAGTTGGTCGCCTAGGCAGTCTTGTTATTTATCTATTATGCAGACAAAAGTACTACTTAGGAAAGGATGTGTAGGGTACCTAGCTCATGTTAAAGACACTCAATGGAAGGGTATGGAGTTAGGGCAGATACTGGTGGTAAAGGAATTTGGAGATGTGTTTCCGGACGAGTTACATGGTCTTCCACCAGATAGGGAAATCGAGTTCGTAATTGATGTAGTGTCGGAGACAACACCTATTTCTAAAGCACCGTATAGGATGGCTCTGATAGAGATGAAGGAGTTGATGATGCAGTTGCAAGAATTGCTGGATAAGAGATACATTCAACCTAGTGTGTCTCCGTGGGGAGCACCCGTGTTGTTCGTTAAAAAGAAGGATGGGTCTTTGAGACTTTGTATTGACTACCGGGAGTTGAATAAGGTCATTATTAATAATAAATATTCATTACCGAGAATTGATGATCTGTTCGATCAACTGAGAGGAGCTAAATATTTTTCAAAAATAGATTTGCGATTAGGATATCATCAATTAAAGTAAGAAAGGAAGATGTTCCTAAGACGACATTTAGAACTCGTTATGGTCATTATGAATTTTTGGTAATGCCGTTTGGAGTAACAAATGTCCCTGCAGTATTTATAGATATGATGAATCGAGTGTTCAAGAAATTTTTGGACAAGTTTGTAGTCGTATTTATTGATGATAATTTGATTTACTCAAAGACAAAGGAGGAGCGTGAGGAACATTTGAGATTGGTGTTGAAAACTTTAAGAAGAGAGAAATTGTATACGAAGTTTTTCAAGTGTGAATTTTGGTTAGAGAAAGTTCAATTCCTAGGTCATGTAATTGATAAAGACGGGATTTCTGTAGATCCAGTGAAGGTAAAAATAGTAATAAATTGGGAACAACCGAAGACACCGACGGAGGTTAGAAGTTTCTTAGGATTAGCAGGATATTACCGTAGATTCATTCAAGATTTTTCTAAGATAGCAGTACCATTAACTAACTTGACGAGGAAGTTAGTAAAATTTGTTTGGTTAGATAAGTGTGAAGAAAGTTTCCAGGAATTGAAAAAGAGATTAAGCACGGCACCAGTGTTATCTTTATCAGATGATACTGGTGATTTTGTGATTTATAGTGTTGCTTCGCATAAAGGGTTGGGATGTGTACTGATGCAACATGGAAAAGTTATTGCATATGCATCCCGACAACTGAAAGATTATGAGAAGAAATATACCACGCATGATTTGGAGTTAGCAGCAGTTGTGTTTGCGTTAAAAATTTGGAGACATTATTTATATGGAGAAAAGAGTGAGATATACACAGATCATAAAAGTTGGAAGTATATCTTTACGCAAAAGGAGTTAAATATGAGACAAAGGAGATGGCTGGAGTTAATCAAGGACTATGATTGTGAAATTTTATACCATCCAGGTAAAGAAAATATTGTGGCTGATGCTTTAAGCCAGAAGAATCAAGGGAAGTTGATGAAATTAACAGTTCAGGATGAGTTGATCAAAGAATTTGAGAAACTAGAAATAGAAGTAAGAAGGGCAGGAGAATGCTCTGAGAAGTTGTACACAATAGAAATTTGTCCGATTTTATGTGATAGAGTTAAGGAACTCCAGATAAAAGATGAAGATTATGAAAGGACAAATAAACGAATAGCAGAAAAAGAGGATGAGAAATTCAGAGTGCATAAGAATGGTATCATACGATTTGAAGATAGGATATGGGTACCTTCAGTGTTAAAGTTAAAGGAAGAAATTTTACAGGAAGCTCATAATTCTAAATTTACAGTACATCCTGGTAGCACGAAGATGTATAAGGATCTGCGACAAGAATGAAGAGGGAAATTGTGGATTGGGTCAACAAATATTTAGCTTGTCAAAAAATCAAAGCGAAACATCAAAGACCCAGTGGTCTACTTTAACCATTAGAAATTCCTGAGTGAAAATGGGAGCATATTACCATGGATTTTGTTGTGGGACTTCCAACTACTCAAAAGGGTTATGATGCAATTTGGGTAATAGTGGATCGATTAACCAAATCCGCGCACTTCTTACCAGTCCGAGTAAAATACAACTTGGATCGGTTAGCCAAGCACTACATCAAGGAGATTATTTCAAGGCACGGTGTTCCAATTTCCATCGTATCTGATCGAGACCCATGATTCACGTCAAACTTTTGGAGAAGTCTTCAGAATCATTTGGGGACGCAATTGAGGTTGAGCATAACTTACCATCCTCAAACGGATGGGCAGAGTGAAAGGACGGTCCAGACTCTGGAAGATATGCTGAGAGCATGCGTCATGGACTTCAAACGAAGCTGGGACGATCACTTGTCGTTGGTGGAATTCGCCTATAATAACAGCTATCATGCTAGCATCAAAATGCCCCCATATGAAGCTTTATATGGAAGAAAATACAAAACACCTTTATGTTGGGATGAAGTCGGGGAACGTCAACTACTCGGACCAGAAATCGTGCAGCACACAGCGGAGACAGTTCGAGTAATCCGTATCAGATTAAAAGAGGCGCAAGATAGGCAGAAAAAGTATGTGGATCAACATAGGAAAAAGAAAGAGTTTGAGGTGGGAAGTTATGTATTTTTAAAGGTATCTCCATGGAAGGGAAAGATAAGGTTTGGGAAGAAGGAAAAATTGAGTCCAAGATTTATTGGTCCTTTTGAAGTTTTAAGGAGAGTGGGAGAAGTAGCATATGAAGTTACGTTACCTCCAGAGTTAGAACACATACAAAATGTGTTTCATGTATCTGTATTACGTCCCTATAACACTAACTATAAGCATGTTATAGCTTATGAACCTATACAGATCGAGAAAGATTTGAGGTACGAAGAAGTTCCTGTGCAGATCGTAGATAGAAAAGAGCAGGTACTAAGGAACAAGGTAATACCTTCGATGAAGGTAAGTTGGAGGTATCAACAACAAGAAAAAGCTACTTGGGAACTTGAAGAAAAGATGAAGCAGAATTATCCCTATCTGTTTGAGTAAATTATAAAGATGATTCCGAGGACGGAATCCCTGTAAGGGAGGGAGAATGTATCATTCGAGATAATTCAATCTATATAAATAAAGTTTATATATATTTAAATTTTTATGAGATAATTTGTATTACAAAAAAATTAAAGATGTTATCAATAAAAATGGGTACAAAAATTGTTCAACACATGAGATTTAGGAAGGAAGCAATCATGAAATGGAGATAAAAATCAAGTTGGCAATATTCCTCCCTATTTATTTAATTATCAAGCTAGTACTATATATATATAGAGAGAGAGAGAGACTCACACGATTGCCTAAGTATTCATAAAGTTAGTTATATCTATATATCTAGACTTACAAGTGTTATGTTAGCTTGTTAATATATATATATATATATATATATAAGTTGTATATAAATACCCATTATGTTCGTTAAAGGAACAAGAACAAGGCCAGAAATGTGAGTAGAAAGAGAGAGAGAGGGAGAGAGAGAGAGAGAGAGAAAAAAAAAAGGGTCACAACCATACATTCGGAGAGTAAGGAGAAAGTGAGGAAAAATAGGAAATAGTAAACAAAAAAAAACAGGCAAGTTTCCTAACTTACACAAACTTTGTATATTGTGCAAGTTTTCTCATTTTAAGCACGTTCCTAACTTGTGCAAATTTATTATTCTGTGCAAGTTTCTGAATTATTGTAAGTTTTCCTAACTTGTACAAGTTTATTCTTCTGTACAAGTTTCTTAAGCATCTATTTGCTTTTGATAAAAGTTTCATGAATTTTGAATATTTCGTTCAAGTTAATTGTTATCTTGTGATATTAAATTTCAGAATATTTGCAAGAATTGTTGAACTCTAAATTATTTTAAATATTCCTAATTTATTTATAGAGAAAGTCATTATTTCGGCTTACTCTAAAAGTAAGAAATTATATTATCTATTCTCCAAACCAATTATTTTGGGCAGAATCTTAGACTGCGTTGAACAACCCTTTTTTAAAAAGGGGATATTATTGTCAAAAAATTCGACTTATGGAGATAGTGTTGTGCATAACATAGGGTACGATAGGTTGATCCCCTAAATTACCTGTGGAGATGGAGAGTCAGCAATTTATATAATTGTGGGACATTTACGTTCTTGGTCCTTATGACCACTCAGTTCAGAAAAGAAAATTTATTTGATGCTCGTCAATTTAAATTTGTTCATCGTTGTATTGATCATTATTTCTCATTTATTATTCTGATTTATTTTGCATTCAATTATTCAATTTCCTTATCGTTCAGTTCTTGATATTTTATATACTTGCTAAGCAAATTAGTTGCTTACTCTTTCGTCAAATTTTTATATTTTCAGCTAAGTTTGAGGAACCTGAAGGAACGGTTGTAAAAGATAAAGGGAAGGGTAAAGCCAACAAGGAATAATAAATAATTAATTTTGTATTGTTTAATTAAATAAGTAACAAGGTAGTATTGTAGAACTATTGTATTAGTTCATATTGTGTAAGAAAGACTTGAGTTGTATTATTTGTACTTGATGTAAATCAGTGAATGTGTAATAATGTATAATAGACTTTGAATAAGTGGATAGTGACCACCATACCTATAGTAGCAAGTACTCAAGTATGGGGGCGTCACATGAGATTTGTTGTTTTTGTTTTTTATTTCGCCGCCTCTTTTTTGTTTTCTCCTTACTCAGTTTCTATCAGATATATTGTGAGGAAGATTACGTTTTAGTTACCTATTATTAATTAATATATTTTATTAACTCTCCAAATTTTAATAGGATTCAATAGTGTCAATTATAGATTGGGCCCAATTTTATTAAATTAATGTTATCCATTAATTATTATAGCCCACAAAAAACTGACCCAAACATTTTATAAAGTCCAATTAAAATTCCTTAATTATTATAGCCCACATAAATTAAATGACTAGTTTGGCCCAAATAAAAGTCAAAGTCCAATCATTATGTTTGAAAAATAGATAATTTTATTTATTTATTCTTACCGGGTATTACATGACTTCCCCCTTAAAAAGGATTCCGTTTCCGGAATCAAAAGAAAAGAACGTAACTAATTATCAAAAAGATACGAATACTCCGCTCGAATAGAGTCTTCCATCTCCCAAGTAGCTTTCCTCTCCCAATAATTTCTCCACAAAACCTTAATAAACGGAATTGTCGTCCTCCTCATAATCCGCTCTTCACGATCTAAAATCGCATCGGCTTGCTCTTCACGAGTAAGATCCTCCCGAATTTTATCGAACAAATATTGCACCACATGCAACAGATGATAATGATAACTCCTCAATACCGACACATGGAACACATTATGCACATGAACTAGTTGTGGAGGCAAAGCTAACCGATATGTAAATTCACCAACTCTCTCCAAGATCTAAAATGGGCCAATATAACACGAACTAAGTTTTCTTTTCAACCCAAATCGTCGAATGCCCTTCTAGGAAAAACTTTTTAAAATACATGCACCAGGTTCAAACTCTAAGGTTCTTCTGTACTTATAAGCATAACTTTTTTTTCTTTTTTTTGCGACCGAACTTCTTTTATTAATTTTTTTAGCCACTGCTACCTTCTCCGTAGTAATCTTTACTAACCCGGGTCCTTCTATTACCCTTTCTTCAATTCAATTATATTTTAAAAATAAAATCAATTAATATTTAATTATTAACAAAAATCTGGATTATTACATTATTCCCCCCTTAAAAATAATTCCGCCCTCGGAATTCAAATAAGCTACAAAAAGTTTTATTTTTATTTTTATTTAAATCACAAAATTATTCATAAACTTTTAATTAAGATGTAGTATCACCCTTTTGTAACGATCAAGCCTGGTAAGTCCATCGGTCCACGAAATTATCCATGTACTTGTAGAAGATTCGTCAGTTATCGCGTCAAGCCCCGATAAGATTCTTCGCTTTGCATCAAATTAAACAACATGCTCTATAGGTGGTGCGTGCCCCCGTCAACTTCCTTGAGTTTCATTCTTGCAAACGTACGTACTCTTCAGAACATAATTTGAAAATACGTAATTTTTTTTTACATCTATAATAGAGTTTGAATACCCAAAATGTTCAAAATTATCTTTAATTCGTAAAACGTTTATGTTCCACACATAACTAGGATCTAACAAATTATTTTTATTTATTTACCTTACATAAATTCACGCAAAACTCTAAGGACATCGGATAAATAAAGTAACTATACAAACTATATTACCAACTCTCTCTAGCACCTCAAACGTTTCAAAATATCCAAACCTTAATTTAAATTAGTTCTCAAATATCATTACACCAAAGAATATATACTACTAAGATCTCTTTATCACCATATCAAACTCCAAGTCACATATTCTACTATCTAAATAAGCAAACTGTCTACTCTAAAATGTTCAAGTTCTCTCAAAATCTATTGAATTTCATCACTTAGTATCTCATCATTTAATAAATCAATCATTCTCTTATTACAAACCTTAACCTAATAAATTCTAAGATCTCCTCTTACTATCACACAAAAAAACTCCATACAACATAACTCCAATATCTTACTACTAAATAGCTACAAAATTGATCATTAGTCTCAAATGATTAATCTAATTACACTAAATATCTACAGATCAAGTTTACAATAGATCATCTATACTTAATAATTTTCACTTTATCATATTATCTCATCAATACACATACCTCAACTTATTCACAAGCTTGACAAAAAAAAATTAAATCATAGTCTAAATCATATCTAAAATCATAATAAATTGTTACCCAAAAGCACTCTAACAAATAATTCTCCAAAATCAAATAATTGTTAATACAAATACTCACATCAAAATCACATTACATATATGATCATTTCTTAACAGTCCAAAATATAGCTTTAGTCTCCTTAATTATCCAATCACAATTCTTAACTAATATCATTACTCCATCGCATAACAACAATAACCTCGACAAATTATCTTACTTTCCTCAAATTAACTATAAATCGAAAAGAATCTAACATTTGATCAATATCAACACCAACCAAACATAGAACCAAATCGAAACAAACTCCTGCGTCAACCTAGTGGTTTACCCATAACTCACAGGTCAAGCCTAAAAGAAATCTACAGAATCATAACCTAAGCTCGGATACCATCTCTGTAACACCCCCTTCCCTAATAGAAAGGGACGTCACGTACAAAATACAATAAACCTCAAAATAATAAATACAATTCTCCAAAAATTTATAGAATAAATAAAATTGATCAACATTTAAAATTCAAATCAACCTAGATGGTCAAAGGAAAACTCTCTCTTCACACGAAATCCTAAATCACCCTGCAAACCAACCTGCCGGAAGAAACACACAGCATGAGCCAATTGCCCAGTACGGATATAAAAATATACAAAAGATGAACAACCAAAATACGGAATCAACTGATAAAATACTGAATAAGATCTCAAGAATAAATACCGATGAAAAATATAATCTCCAAAGTCTAAATAGAATATATCTGACTCAACAGAATTAATGAGACAAACAGATAGAGTACATAAATAATGAACTGAAATAACTAACTCAATTAATTTATCTGAACAGAACTGAACAAAACTAACACAATGAATTAAATGGCTGAATCAAATGGTTGGGTGTTATAATTTCATACTAAGCTTAAATACAAATAGCCAAAGGCTAACAAAATACATCAGTACCATAATGTATACAAATCAAACTAGATAGTACGCACGACACATACGTCACTAATCGCCAAACAAATCAAATCAAATATTGGGTCGACCCATACGTATCCTGAACAAACATATCAAATGGCCCAAAGCTCACATCCAGAGCAACATACAAAATAAAAGGATACGCTGTGGACTGATCACACCGCCATAGAAGGTGTCATGCTCCGGTGTCAAGAGGACATGTTTGTGATACCTCCACAGGTGGTTAGCTCAAGTATACCCTAAAGATCGAACTACAAAATATAAGCCAAAAGGGGTTCAAATCACAAGGCTTACATGACCGTCATCGAATTATAAAATACGAACATTCTTAATTATCACAAGATATCAATGATCAAAACAACTCCCGAATGTGAACAAAAATATACGAAGAATGATACAAACGAATTGAGTCTCCAAAACATATTGACATGATTAACTAGTTCAAAGAGTACAAATATGAGTTCTAATATCAACGCCAAAACGAAACTATCACAATAAATTTGACAAGGAATAATCATGAGAGGCAATACCAAATTTCTAATCGAGTAGCAAAACAAAAAAAATTAAAAGAATCCCGCTGAAAAAAATACGGAATCGGTACCTGGTGTAAGTAATGTAATACCCAAAATTTTCAAATATGTTCGCTAAACACCCTCAGTCCAATCTAGTTGAAACAAAGTAATATTTAATATAAGTACAATTTATCTAAGTATTACTATATACAAACTGTCCCATCTTAAAAATTCATCATTGTTTCATAAATTAAAAATTATTTAACTTACAGTGACAAGGGTAAATATACTGACTATTGCTCAATAACATTATTATCTCTTTTTTTTATATCTATAAATTTTCATTACCTTAACTAAAGAAATATAATAAATCTTCATAATTAAAAAAAAAAATAGTTTCTGATCCAATTGGAAATCAGTGGTTTATACATAAAATAATTAATATTACATATTAAAATGATCCATCATAATTGGTATACTTTCTTACCTTTATAATACCAAATTCAATATAATATATAAACCTGTATATAATATAAGTTTACCTATGCAGTGATCTAACTAGTTTCTTTTTCTTTTTCTTTTTTTTTGAAAAGCCTATGTCCTGTTAAAAAGACATTCACGGCAATCTTGATAAAAAGGTTATTCACGGCAATCTAATTTGATTCCTTCATTTTACAAATAAACTAATTTACACCATTACTGCAAATCTATCATAATAGCATCACATGGGGTACTAATGAATATATTTATGTAAACTTTTGCAACACTTCCTCCGATTATTTTTGTCGTGTTCATAAGGTGAATTAATAAGTCAAACTATACATACACAATTATGTAATACCATCACTTACCAGAAACGTATTGGCCTGAGATTTGTTGTTTTTGTTTTTTATTTCGCCGCCTTTTGTCTGTTTTCTCCTTACTCAGTTTGTATCAGATATATTGTGAGGAAGATTACGTTTTAGTTACCTATTATTAATTAATATATTTTATTAACTCTCTAAATTTTAATAAGATTCAGTAGTGTCAATTATAGATTGGACCCAATTTTATTAAATTAATGTTATCCATTAATTATTATAGCCCACAAAAAACTGACCCAAACATTTTATAAAGTCCAATTAAAATTCCTTAATTATTATAGCGCACATAAATTAAATGACTAGTTTGATCCCAATAAAATTCAAAGTCGAATCATTATGTTTGAAAAATAGATAATTTTATTTATTTATTCTTACCGGGTATTACATTGCAGGTTATGGGTATCTTTCAAATTTGGCTGAAACCATTGTGGAGAAGTAGAATCGGCCAAACTTAGAGTCTTACAACAACCATCCCACAGGATAAGAAGGTTTGATAGGCTCTCTTGCCATTACATTCAAAAAGGTACCTTATTTTCCCAACCCCAAATTCCCAATCAATCCCAAACCCTAATCTCTCTCTTCAAGTCCTCCCTCTCCAAAACTCTAACCAACTTTCCCCCTCTCGTTCGCCATCTCTCCACAGACTTCGACGAACGAGGGTTGAGTTAGGAATAGCACGGCCGAAAGAGGGAAGGTTGATATGGCCGGAGATGGAGGAGAAGAGATGAAGGTGGAGAATTTGGTAAAGGTTGAAGAAGATACGAAACCGATTATAGGGTTTTGTTTCTTTATTTATTTTTTCTTTTAATTGGTATTTTATTTTTAATAGTTGTTTTTAAAAAGAAAGAAGATGTTTTTATTTTTAAAAGATGTTTTTTTAAGATAGTGTTATTTCTTTTTCTATTAATTGATGTTTTGTATTTATAATAACAGTTTCTCCCTTTTTAAATTTCTTAAAAAAAAATTAATTATCTGTTCGAATTTATGATACATTATGTCAGCAAAAACAAATATAAAAAATTATTTAATTGACACTTCAGATGCCAAATAAAATGACACCTCAACATTAACTAACCACAGTTTGAAGTCAGGTTAAGTTATGGGCATTCTTGTAAACCTTTTAGATATGTTATGGGTATGGTTATTAATAAATATTGTCCGTTGTTTTAAATGAAGATAAACCAAAAGTTTGATGGTTTTTTTGTTTATTAAGTCTTTTATTTTTAAGTTGAGATTTGTTCTACGATTTTGAGTTGTAATAGATTTTTAGCTAGTAGATCTATATTGTAATACAACTCTGGTCTCATCTAAATCTTTTGGATTGGTCACATATATATTATTTTGGGTTTTATAAAATTTATCTTTTGCCAATCAAAAAAAGAAAAGATTTCATATTTGAGGAGCTTTTATTGTAGGCCGTTATAGTGTCAAAGTAATAATTATACTGTCAAAACAAATATACATTTAGTGACGCTTGATACTTTTAATTTTTAGAGTCCTGTTATATATTACGAACGATTTCAGCTGAATTACGATTGTGAGGTATATCAATACATGAGCTTATATAGGATTATAAAATTGGCTGATTGTATCAAATACATATAAAATATTACCAATTAGATTTATCTACATAACTCGCAATAAAAAAGTCGACATATAAAATCACAATATAAATCATTTTTCTAACTTTTAACAATAATAATTGCTCTGGGAGCAGAATTATTGCTCTAATATTATGAACTTCCCTATTTTACCATATGATTCCACATCAAAGGTGCATATAGTCATCGCAGAAGAGTCATTGTGACGGACCCATTTGCGACACCGTCCATCTCAAATGCTGATACCATCTGTTACAAATGTATATTCAAAAAATTGGACAGGCTCATGTGCGTAATGAAGATTAACTATTTGAAAAATTCAGTAGCATCCCTATTCTTGGTAATTTTGAACCTCTTTTTATATATATACTTATATATATATATATATATATATATATATATAAGTACATTAAAATATAAATACAAAATTTCAGAATACTATACATAAAAATTAAAGTTCTCTTTAGCTTGATTCAAATAGTTGCACAACTTCTCACCTAAACAACTTTATCGGCTGTAATGATTGTTGCTTTATTGAAAAGGCATGTGTTACACAATTATAACTAACCAATTATGTTCGTTGCTCGTGCTTCCCCCTGTACACCTGGACTATAGGTGAACCAAACAATAAGCAATGCAACATCTAAATTACCAAAAGTCTTCATATGCTTTTTTGATTCTTCCACTTTATCACTAATTCAGATAGCGATTTGCTCGAAGATCCGTCTTCACTTAGGGCTTTTTTGGCGGCATTTTTTAGTTCCTTCATCCGGTTGCGAAGCTTGTTCCCTTCTTCTCCCTCCATTAGACTTTTCACTACTTCCGTAATCTCCTTGCGCTCCACTAAACTATTTTCGTTAACTTTTGGCCTTAATGCTACATTTAGCCCCTCTGCTAACATAATCGCGTTCATCTTTTGCTCCGCAAAGAGTGGCCAAGCGATTAAAGGCACCCCATGAACAATGCTCTCTAGAGTTGAATTCCATCCGCAATGAGATAGAAAGCCACCAGTTGAGCAATGGGCTAGGATCTCGATCTGTGGTGCCCAAGAGGGCACCATTAAACCTTGCCCTTTGGTCCTGTCTAAGAACCCTTTCGGTAAAAAATCAAAAGGGTCACTCTTACCCTGGACACCAAAAAATGAAGCACTTGGCGATTCGTCATTAGGAGTTCTAACGACCCATAAAAATCTATGGCCACTCATTTCTAATCCCAAGGCTAGTTCATTAAGCTGACCGCAAGAGAGGGTCCCACCGCTCCCGAACGAGATGAATAAGACAGAGCCACGTGGCTGTTTATCCAACCATTCTAAACACTCGGACCGGTCCACTCCATCACTTGGACCTGTTTGAATAACCGGTCCAATCGGATAGACTACTGTTCTACTCGGTTCTTCCGCTTTTAAAGCTTTAAAAGCTCCTTCTTCCAATTCCACGAAGCTATTTATCAATACACCTTCAGCTAAAGTACCAAACCGTTTCGAATGGTATAAAATCAGCTTGTATGCATCATTGGCCCGGTCTTGAACTGGATCCATGAGATCTCTTCCATGAACCGGCACACAACCTGGAATTTTAACCGGTTCAGGCAAGTCCCTAAACTCACATGAAAACATCTCATCAAGCTTTGGCAACATAAGGCCAAATGAGTAACTCATAGCACTTGCATAAAAAAATATGTACCGCGGGATGTTGAACTCCTTAGCAACTTCAAATGCATCTGACGCAAAAGGATCAGTGATCAGAGCAACCAAGGCGGTTTTGGCAGTCAAAAATTTTATAGTATCACGAATTGAAGAAAGACAGCGGGACACCGCAAGGCAAATAGTTGTTTCTATAGGAGAATCCTCAGGCAAGTCATCAAAGCTAGGTGGTGGAAGAAAAACATGGCTTATATTTTTAGGTAAGGATTCGAGGATTTCGGCTTGGGCTTTGGTTGAAGCTCCAATAGTGGGAACAAGAATGGTGACCGAAAGGTTGTGATGGTGAACGAGTCGCTTGGAAAACTCGACAAGAGCGATTAGATGACCCATTCCTGGACTTACTACAATGGCTACATGGGGTTCTTGTTGTTCCATGGGAAATATGGGTTGTACTTGTACAATATGGCAATAAAGAAAGTGTTTGATTGCTTAAAGGAAGAGGGAAGAGTAACTATGGTTTTGATTGCTGAGACCGAATCCTATGTAAATGTGTGTGATGAAAATAGGGTGGTCATATTACTATAATATTGTCCCAAAATGAGAATCACAATATTTTCCTTTATCAAGACTTGGATTCATTAATATATTGTCGTGATCAATACTGCTATATAATAAGCCAAAAAGATATTCCCTCCTCACCTCAGTTGAATTAGATCAGAGTTAACTCAAACTAAATTAATAAATTGTTCATTAAACTTTTATTTTTCATTCCATTCACTTTCTCTCACTATCATACTAATTATTTCTCTTCCTTTTCCCTTTCTTATTAGGTAGCAAAACCCAAAATTAATTCTAACTTTCAACTTCATTAATATGTAACTTCACAACTTTAATAGTATAAATTGAGTAAAAAAAATCTTTAATTACTCACATTTTTAATTTCATGTAAATGCATATTTTTTTCTATACTACTTATACATATTTACTACAGAAAAAATACATATAATTAATATTACTTATCGAAATACTGGCATGAACATATTATATATATAATATATATATATATATATATATATATATATAATGGATAGAAGATATTAGTACTCTATCACTTTCCTTTATTCTTTTCTTTTTTTTAAAACTAATTTGTCATTGCAATGTAACTTAGCATCAAGATAAAATTCTATAAAATAATCAATATAAATTCTTCACTTCTTTTTTTTTATAATTTTTTTTAATACTTACGAGTTTAATTTCTTCAATTTTTAAAAAATATAGTTGATATATAATTTATAAGATTAACAAAAATACCTCTAAAATTTTGATTATAAGCATATATAAGGTTTTGATTATTGAGATTTGAGACCGAATACTATGTAACTTGGGTTCAGTATATGTTGTCGTCATGTTACCAATGTGCCAAAACGTGAATCACGTTTACCTTTATACGAGTGTCCAAGTTTTTCTTTTTGGTGTCAAAGTCATACTAGCTATGATGGGAAATTATAAGTACATAGAATTTATTAATAAGAATTATATAATATTTAAAAAAATCATTAAACTCTCGTCAAGTTATCAAACAAATATACAAATTATTTTTATTGCACAAAAAATTATTTAACTTTCAAAATAGATCCAAAATGACTAAAATTTGACCCGATCATATGTATAGACTACACGTCAGCTAACATAGTCAAACTTTGATTATTTTCGACATTTTTTGGAAGTTCAATCGTTTTTAGTGTAATTTTAGTTCGTATATTTTTCTGATAATTTAACAAGAGTTTAATGATTTTTTTTTAGGATTGATCTTAATATCATTAACTATCTATTAACATATTTGGATCATTACTAACAAAATTATTATGATCAAATAATTGATGAAATGGATGAAAATGGAGGGATCCGAATGGTGAGAATGAGATCCTTTTCCCCACTCGGTGGGAGTGCTTTAATCTTATAATTGGTCCATGCTACATGTGCTGTCACATATAATGCTGCAACTTTAAACAAGCACTGTCCTGGGAAAGTCTAACATGGTGGAACCTTTATACAGCGCGTCAATTATTATGGTTGAAGAATTATAGACTCTGGAAATATAGTCTTTAATAAATGTCGTCTTGGGAGAGAGTAATGGTCCACTTAGATATTTATGTCAATGGAGTTTCACTTTGCCTAGATTCTCCATCAAATTATTTTTCTCGATTGCTATTCTTAAGAACTTTCCTTTCCTCACTTGGTTAAATTAAAGTTTGTTTCTGTTTGTTTATATTACACACATACATGAAATTCCTTTTACTCCCTCTGTATGGTTTAAATTATAAGTTTTTTATTATCTTCAAAAAAATGGTAATAAATACATAAAATAAAGAGCAAGCATGTCATTTATTGGAGGCCCACTAGTATAAAAAATATATATATATTTTATCACTTTATGTAATCATGTGGAGCTATTAAGGACAAATTTGAAATTTTTTTAAACTCTCTTTTCTCTACTTTATTTTTCTTAATTTATGTAAAAAAAATATACTTAAAACATCTTTTTAAGGATAGAAGGAGTAATAAGCACGTGCATACTTCGGGTTTACTCCATATTTTCTTGAAAATATAACATTGACTGAAAAATTTTATGGCACATTCACTGATTAAAAAAGATCATAATTAAGTCGAATATGTGGCCTTTAAAAATGTGTTTAGCCGTTTAGGTCGTAATTCTCTAACGGAGAAATAATTAAACTTTTGACCTCCCTTTTTACTCTCATATTATCAATCATCAATCAACTAACTAATCAATCAATCTTCAATATCAACCAATCAATACAAGCAATCAATCAATATCAAAATATAACAAAATAAATATCGAATCTTTTTAGTTTATCCCAAGTAAATTCAACACTCTAAGAATTTCTTTTTTCTAACTCGACAGTTAAAGGATGTTTTTAATTTTTTTCCTTTTTTTTTCTTTTTTTTTTTGTGTCTTAAATTCTTTTATAATGGTTTTTTTTAAATTCGTAAACCAAATGCATTGTATCATTGTTTTCTTATTTTTATTCCAATGTATCTAGTTTAATTTTTATTTTACCGGTCCTCTCACAAACAATCAAAAGAATTAAAACCTCCATTTCTATCACATTTTTTTTAAATTGGGTTTCTTTAGATTTTCTAGGGTACCGTAAAATTTGGCCTCCAAATCTAAGTCATGCAATGAATTTTGATGGTCAAAATAAAAATCAAAAAAACTTTTCCGCATAACTGCCAACTCAGACTCTTTATTATTCCTCAAGCTCTTTCTCTATCATTTCTATTTCTCTCGCAACTATAAACATTGTTTTAAATTGGACCTTTTGTAAGACCCGCCTACACCCAAATTGCTTTTGATGACAGTGTTTCAATTCTGCAAAGGAGATATAAATTAGTTGTAGGATACTTGTAGAGTTGTGTTGAGTACCAATATTTATTAATTTATTTATAAAATATAATAAATTAAAATATAATATAATCTATTATATATAAGACAAAATATTAAATAATTGTAACTTAAATAATAGTTAATTATTAAATTAAATTTAAATAAAATATATCCAAATTTATAATATAACATTGTTTATTAAAGTTAATTCATTTTTATTTATATATCCAAATTTATTTTTTTTAATTGCTTGCCTAACGCTACAGGAGACTTATAAACGTTTGTTGGACGAGTGGTATCCTCCTAGTACTCGGCACCCTAACATAGATCAGGAATCGTGGGAGAGAGCCTCGGTTGTTAAGAAGAATTATGTCAAGGGTCAAAGGTTGAAGAGACGTACGTGTGACTGCGTTGGGTCTTGCAGTATCAGTACTCAGTCCACACAGTCGTCATCATTCTAGCCCTCTATACTCACTGTTGCAGACTTTGTGGAGGCCATATGCAAAGATCAAAATCTACTGTTTACACTTGTCCAACATCTTAAGGAGGAGTCATGAGGATTTATATAAGGCAGTAGGGACTGCAGCGCAGCGACTACAGCACAGCGACAACAGGAGGAGCCAGGAGAGGTAATTTTAATATTTTTATTAAGTTGTTAGTAATTTGTTTAAAGTTGTTACTATTTGGTACCTAATATAAATGTTTTTGTTTTGTTATAGGAAAACTTGAATGAGGATGCATAATCGACGATACCTTTCATTTTACTGCATCGTTGCTCATGCTTTTTGATGTAGATTGTTTATACATATTTTATACTTGGTTTAGAATTTGTTTAGACATATGTATTAGATGTTTATGGATGGTTTGTATATAAATACTTTGTTTTGATTATGTTTGACATAGTTTAGATGTTTTTGATTTAATTATATGGATTGATTTTAGATAGTTTTGGTTTGATTTGCTTGGTTGCGAGTCCGTTATTTGGTCTCGATATTTTGATATAAATATTGTACTATTGGGATTTTACCAGGACAAAAAATAAGGGAATAAGGAAAAGCAAAAAAAAAACCATGTTGATAGTTTTGGTTTGATTTGCTTGGTTGTGTGTTTTTTAAAAACTTTAAGAATATTTAAAAGGTGACATAATAAATCCCAGTCTTCATTTGTTATTTCATGATTAGTTTGTGTGTTATAAAACTCCATAAGTATATTTTGACGTTTGTAAACATCTTTAAATAAATCATATGTACTATTCCATCTAGTGTTATTATCAAATTTTACTCTTTTAAATTTTTCACCTCTTATATGACAAAAAGTTCTAAAATCTTGCATTTTTCTATTTGAACCATATATAAAACCAATCATACCACGAATTCTGTCTATTATCATTTGCAAGTAAGTAAATCCGGATTGTACAATCAAATTTATTATATGGCATACACATCTAACATGAAAAATACACCATTTACTACAGGTTTTAAATTATTTTTTATCATATTAATAGAACTAGTATTATTTGTTGCATTATCTAAACTAATACTCATTATTTTATCTTTAATTTTGAAAGTACAGATTATGGACATAATTTGAGCATATATTGATTTACCAGTATGTGGTAATTCAAAATATTCAAATCCTATAATTCTTTTTTGCATAAACATTTCAGAATCTATCCAATGAGCTGTGATACAAATATAGCTAATTCCAGGTTGATGATTAGCAGGCCACGTATCACTAGTTAAACAAATTTTACCGTCAAAATTATTAAAATATTCAATTAATTCATTTTTAGTTTTATTATATAATTTAATTGCATCACGTTTAGTAGTCATTCTACTTACTTGTTTATATTTCGGTTGCAATGCACCTTGAATGTAGTCGGTACAACGCGCATCGTCAAAAAAATTGAATGGAAGCTCCTTCTCGATCACTAACTTAGCTTGCCACTCCTTTTGTAATATATGATCGTAACTCCAATTGTAACCAGAACGATCAATTTGTGATTGAGAGCTTTCATCAGTTATCTTATACTTTTTCGAACACGACTCATAGTGACGGAGTAATGTGTTATTTACTTTAATCCCAAAAAAGTTGTTACATATTTTGCATTGAGCTTTTTTAACACCTTCTGCAATCCACACTTCGATTAAATGATTCCAAACAGCAGCTTTACGTTTTCTTTGTTCGCCGGTAGGACGTGGAAATGTTATACTCGAACTCAGAACGACACTTTCGGGCATAATGATATTTGGATCATTTTGAATAAATGATGACACTTGTGGAATATTGGAAGAATCCATTATATTAATATGAGTGTATTAATAAAATAAATAGTATGATTTATGTGTCTAATAAATTGTAAATATATATTATATAAAATTTTAAGAATTATAACAATGATACAAATTAAAATTTTGAGCTTGCAAGTATGGTAAGAGAGAAAGATGTGAAGAATTGTGATTTTTGTATAGTAAATTTACGATTTTTATAGTAAAAAAAATAACCGTTATAAAATTATAGCCGTTAGGTTGGTACATGAAAGTTAATTTAATTTTTGAAATTTGAGGTGTGTCAGGCTTTTTTTTTTCGTTGGTCATGCACTCATACCAATAGTAAATATGAAAAGGTGTGTGACTATTACATATTTTAATATTTATGAGACATGGATTGAGGTGTGTCACTTGTCAGCCTTCCTTTTTTTTAATTTTTTTATTTACTTTATTTGATGACTTTGTCAGGTTTGGTGCACATTTTAAAGCTTTTGCATAGTTGCATCATGCATGTGACTTGGTGTTGGGAGTTGGGTATTGGGCAATGAGCTCAGCTTTTTTTTAGACCTTTAAGATGTGGTGTAATGGACTAATGGTGTTAGACTGTTAGTGTTGGAAGTTGGAACTATTTCCGTTACATTTTTATATGGGTCTGCAGAGGATTAAGTATATATTCCCCCTTTATTTTGTATTATTTCTGTTGTAAAGGTTTGGTGCACCTTTAAGTTGTTTTTAAAAGAAACAAGTCAAACAACTAAAGTAACAAGTAACATGCTAGCAAGCAGGCCAGGCCTGTTGCGTCGAACCAGGTCAGGCCCAGGCCGGATTCAGGCCACAGGCCAGTTCAGGCCGAGCTTTTTGGCAGGCCGGTCCAGGCCAGATTTTTGTACTAAAATGACAGCCTTTTTGAAGCCTTCAAGGTCGGGCCAGGCCGAACCAGACTTTGACCAGACTGGGCTTTGACCAGGTCAGGCTCGGGCTGGACCAAGGCCAGGCCACGGGCCTCAGGCCTTTTGTTCATCTCTACTAATACCATTTAGCGACGGATTTCTTTTATTAAAAAATTATTTAATTAAAATAACATAGCGACAGATTCTATCGCTAATGGTCGTTGCTAAATCCACGCCACGTCAGTGACACGTCATCTAAGGGTCTGACGCGCGATGGCTCAGATTAGCGACGACAGTCGTCGTTATAAAGTGTTGCAAATAAGTCAGTTGTAGATGGCCGTTGCTATTGATATGCCAGCGACCAATTTATGGCGACGGATTTTAAATCCGTCATTGATTTACCTTTAGCGACATTATCTGTCACTAAAAGTCCGTTGCTGTTAGCAATTTTTTTGTTGGTGATATTAAAGGAGTCTTTCTTCAACACGTGCAAGATGATTAGCAATCTTGCCAAAGTCTTGTATTAATTTTCCGTAGTAGCCACAAAGGCCTAAAAATCTTCTTATTGCCTTGAGATTCAGCGGCTTTGGCCAATGAGTAATGCATTCAATTTTTATCTGGATCTAATATGCCCAAGGTATTTAACTTCCTTTTGGCCAAATTAACATTTTTATAACTTGACAAATGTTCTTGCAAAATAATAAATACTTTCTGTAAATGCTCTAAATGCTCACCCCACCACGTCTTAGAATAAATGAGAATATCATCAAAGAAAATTAAAACAAATTTCCTCAAAATTCATGGAATACCTCATTCACTAATGATTGGAAGCTTGATGGTGCATTGGTGAGGTCGAAGGGCATCGCCAAGAACTCATAATGCCCTTGGTGGGTTCAAAATGCCGTCTTGGTGTACCCTGATTTGATGATATCTAGATCTCAAATACAATGCAGTAAAATATTTTGCTCCCAATGTAATTCATCAACAGAGGCGGAACCAGGGGGCGAGGGGGGGCATATGCCCCCTAATTTGGAATCTCCGGCAGCCTTGGATTATTTCTATTTGTAGGAGTCCGAAACAGGAGTCGGAAGCAAAGGAGAAGAGAGAGAAAATGGGGGAGAACAGAGAAGAAAAACAGTTGTGGATTATTTCTGCTTGTAGATTTAATAATTTTGTGAGCCAAAGTTATGGTTGTGGTAGTATTGGGATTTTGTAGTACTCTTCTGCTGCTAATTCCATGGATGGTTGCTGAAGAGAGAGAAGGTGGGTACAAAATTGGATTTATGGGGAATTGGGGATGCACTGTGATGTGCATGAGGAAGAAAGAGGGTGAATGAGAAGTGGTGGCATATTTAATTATATGTTATTTAAGAGTAATAAATTAATTTAAGCCCATGACTGTTTAATTTTATTTATTAACTTTTTATTGTATAAATTTTTTTTTCTTTATACTGATAGTGGTATAATATAATATACTACATATTTATCGTCGTATCACATTATTGGGATAATATATATTATATATTATTTTTAGTCATTACTATGCACTCTTAATATTTATAAATTTTAATTTATAAATAAATTTTAATTTATTTATAAATTAAATACAAATACAATGAGTGTAATCGAACGCAAAAAAAAATTTTACTAGTATATTTTGCCCCCCCCCCTCTACAAAGTCTCTGGTTCCGCCACTGTTCATCAAGAGGCTCATCAACAACCAGAATCGGAAATTTATCATTTAATGTTACCATATTCAAGGCCCGATAGTCTACGCATATACGCCATGAACTATCTTGATTTTTAACTAATATAACAAGTGAGGAGTATGGACTGTTACTTGGTCGAATCACCCCATTTTTCAGCAAATCAGTCACAAGCTTCTCAATTTTGACTTTTTAATAATGTGAGTAGCGGTATGGACGAACTGAAATTGGTTCGTTGGACTTTAATGGAATCTTGTGATCATGGGAACGTGGAGGAGGAAGCCCCACAGGTTCAGCCAACACCTCTTCGTATTTGTCTAGATTGCCTGCTCTTCACGAGATTGAACAGAGTATATGCTTTCACTAGAAGGAGGCTGAATCTGCAACAACAGCCCTCTTGAAGACTTTTTACAAGCTTCAACAAATCTAACTTCTCCAAGGAGTTGTGAGCTTGAGTGCCATCGAGTTGAATAAGCTTGCCATTATGATCAAACTTCATAATAAGTATAGAAAAATCCCAACTTGTAGGACCCGGTGTTTTAAGCCATTGGGTTCTTAGTACAGTGTCATAACCCTCAATTGGGAGCACAAAGAAATCCACATATATATATAGTTAGTCCTTGCAAGGTAATCAGAGTGTGGGCACAAGTACCAGGACTAAAAAGTTTTTCACTTGATGCAACAATTACCTCCAACCGACCATGTTTAGTAAGTTTCAATCCAACTCGTTGACCTAACTCTTCACTAATAAATTGTGGTTGCTTCCTAATCAATTAAAACATGTATAGACTAAGCATTGAGCTTACCACGAATTCACATTGTGTTTGGCGCATTCCACCTGAGAGAGCATGCAAGGAAATAGCTAGAATTGCATACAACACTACAAGAAAATTGACCTATTGCTACGACCTATAACTACGGCCGAGGTAAAAATGTAGCTATAGGTCCCTATAGCTGGGTTCGGTTGGTGTGAAGTTTTAAAGCCAAGACCATCGGTCAGTTAGCATGCTACCGTGCCGACACGTCAACATAGAGCAAATTAATGGCCTAGATTCAATTGGGCAACACGGCATCGTTTGGCAAAACTTATTAGAATAAATCGGGTGCAACGATCAAATAAGAAATAATCGGCTCAGGGCTTCTGACACCGATTTAAATTTGGCCGCCCCAATTTTCCGGAGAAATCGATTGATGTCTAACCGCTGCTATACAGAGGCGGCGAGCGAAGATTGAGATGTGGCGGGAGAGTCTAGTAGGAGATTTGGCGCCAATTGCTCCTTCTCCTCCTTATTTATAGCATCTGTGTAATGTTTCTTCCATCTCCACCCAACTGGTTCTTCTCCTTCTTAGTAATAGCAGATTTTTATTGCTTCAATATGTCTCAGCAACCTAGTTTTAATCAAAGCTATTCCACCTCTAATTGCACCTTACAATCAACTCAACGTACTCAACCTGCACGTTCCACCCAATCCAGTGCTTCCGATCATCCCAAATACTGCTATTGTGGTAAATTGGCTCAATTGAAGACAGCTTGGACTGCGCGGAATTTGGGGCGTCAATTCTATGGATGTGCATATTGGAGCCCGCTATCTGTATGAACTTTTTTTTCCTAATTAGCTTTATGAATACTTGATCGTGTATGTGTATACGAACATAATTACTAATCTATTTATTACTAAATATAAATCTGATTTTGTAGATGGGACTTACCTGTGGTTTTTTTGAGTGGATTGATCCTTCTCTCTGCAAAAAGGGAAAGGAAATTATTCCCAGAATTTGGAACAAACTCAATGAAACAGAGAATGAAAATAAGATCCTTATTGTTGATTTGAAAGCTTCCCGTGCGCATGAAAATATTTGGTGGAGCAGCTCACTGAAGCTGTTCAATATGAAGATGACTTACAGAGTCAGGTAATTGACATTTCAAAATTATTGTCCAGCTATAATTAAGAAGGAGAGGCATGTGCTCTATGGGTTGCTTGGAGCTTTGTTTTTCCTTGTGGTTGTCCATATTATCTCTACATGATGAAGATGGGATGAATATGGTTCTTGGTGGCTGGTTTTTGGATTATTTAGTAGTCAGTTTTTGACTTAACCTTGGGCTTAAAAATGTATACTTTTGTTGATAATATTTGATGGTTACTTATGCGTATTTGTGTAAGCTAATGACTCTGTCAAAATGTAAGGAAAAGTTTCAAATTAATGTTATTATGTTTAGTTATTTGTGACTTGGCTTGGATAAAATTAATGTTAGTAATGTTATTATGTTTGATTTGGCATTAGTGTCATATAACTTTCCTTATCAAAATGGGGCAACTGTTGTATGGTTTTTTTTCTTGATGGCTTAAGCATATTATTGAGGATATGAAATTCTTACCCAAGTTTCCCAAACATTATAAAAAAGACATCATGTCATAACAGCCTGATGGCTTAAGCATATTATTGTACTTTTTTGATTCATTCCTGCTTTGTTTGTGTTCAATAGTTGATAATATAAACTTGTTTGGTTGAGTTGCTTTCTGTTGTTGGGCTGTTTATGCAGTGGGTTCTGCCCCAAATGGTTGAGGTTAGGCTGCTGAAATCATCATCTGGTTTATGTATGGTGGTTGGGCTATGTTGTTGCTTGTGCTGCTGGATGGCTGCTAACTGTGCTGTGTTGCGTGGCTCTCCAACACATTGCAGTGGTTGTGCTGCTAGTCAGCGTCTACTGTTGGGTCCTTGTCAGCCAGTCTCTCAATCATGGTTATGGGCTGCTGGTTTCATCTATTCTGTAGCTAATGGGTCTGTCTAGTTTTTCATTATGGTTGGGTTTAAAATTCTTAGCCTGATGCTCTCCTTTTGAGTTTTGTGTCTTTGTCTTGAGCTTCATTGTAACATCCTAAATATTTAGCCATCTGTTAATCTGTTAAAATGCTTCTGATATACTTTTGACATCATAGGGTCTGCCCTATGATGGTCATAGTATATTTGGTATGGGGTATGCCCCATGAAATTTGTACATTTCTTTTTTTTCTTAATACAGTTTAAATTTAGCAAATATATATATATATATATATATATAAAAATCATTGTTTTCTTATCATCAGTATCATTGCCAACCAAGAATTACATTAAATAATAATCATTCCCTACAGGTGCTATTACATAAAAATGGAACTCAAAATACATTGCCAACCATATTACACCTTAAATACATTGTTAGTTCCCAAAAATATTTTCCAGTCCACTTGCTAACAAAGACATATAACAACAAAATCACAAAAATCAATTAACACACAACATAAAAGGGGGAAAACTTGTATGCACATAGAAAAGTTAGATAATAACAAAATTACAAAAATTCAATTAACAGAAGAACATCATAAGGAAAATAATAAAATTAAAAAGAATAAAGATAGCTAGATCAGAATGTAGATGAGCAGTCCAATACAGCTATAAATCTATGACAATACCAGTACAAATCAATGACGGTACACATATGAACTCATAACAAGGTGCATTTTCTCCATAACCAAACAGCAGAGAGGCAAAAAGAAAAACAGAGAAAAAGCAAAAAATAAATAATAGAGATGTACAGAAAGAATCACCTAACTAAGAAAAAAAACAAAAAGAGACCCGATGTTTCATTTGTAAGAAGCCTCTAGTCACTAACCATGGTTTAAGGGATATATATCACTGAGGTTTGGTGACTAATGAGATAAAGCAACATGATTTGACAATAAATATAAATCTTTTCCCAAAACTCAAAAGCACCTCAACATAAAGAGGATTAACAGTTCATATGCAAAGGCAAATAATGTCAACTTCCTAAATTTTATCAAAATATAACTGTATTATTGTTTTAATATTGCCAAGTTAGCAAAGACATTGCTAACCACATTATCCCATCCGATGAAACTACTAAAAGAGCAAATTAAAATAAAACGCAAATTTGAAATAAGTCATACAACTATACTTCAATTGCTACTAAAATTCCAGAATACTGAAGCTTACACAAGAAAACGCATAAAGCTGTTCATTAAAGCTTCAAAGGCCTAATCTTACACAAACTACTATCAAGTCCACAAAATTAAGTAGTACTTGGAAACTATGTCCTCAAAAACCAATAGAGTTACAACTCAGATGGTTACACCACCAGTTTGGTGCAACATAGCATCAATCTCATCGCCATCTTCCATCTCAAGCTGAAAATGCAGAAAATAAAGATGTTAAAAGATGCATAGCCAACAAAAAAATATGTAAATGAACACAGGAGTGGGAGAGGAGGGGAGAGGGAGAGAGAGAATTGGAGAGAGGACCTCATTGAAGTCTACTCCCCTTGGAGACAACGACCATCAAACAGGAGTAACATTAACTACAAAAGTTCGTTATTAAACTGAGACATTAACAGTTCAGTAAATGATGAGCCACTTCCTTGTTCATCACCATGCCTTCCAAATGATGAGTGTCCACTTTCTTGTTCATCACCATGCCTTCCATTTGATCCGGAGCTCCATCTCGTCATCTGTCCATGCTTTAAAATTATATACATTTGTATACAGATGCAACAAGTATGCATATTTATATTAGCACTCATTAACACTAATTCGTACTAATTCAATATGTATATTTATATAATATTCTCATCAATACCTCGGCTTTTTTACTTCCAACTTTTTGCCGCTTTTTCCCTGCCAATTTTTCTAGCCAGCACTTCAGTCGTGACTGACCCTTATGTGATCTCGACCTTTTTTTGATTCCTCGTACTGTTGCCCCTTGTGGAATTCCTACTCTTGCAGGTACATTAACTGTAATGGAATTAACAGTTATCTCATGACGGTCCACTTCATGAGAATCATTGTTTTTCTCACCATGGATGTTTGTTTGTTTATTACATATTTCTTCAACACATACAGATAGCTCACCGATTGCTTTATTAACCATTTTCGTTGCCTCTTCACATTCTGAAGCTCGATGAGAAATTTTAACTAGATTTGGCATTAACAGTCGGTACCGACTGCCTAATTTCAACTTTGGATCCCCCTCTACCTCTCTCCCATAACTGTCTATTACTTGCCCATTCCTCGCAAACTTTGTCCATCTTTTCAAGATAAATTTCTTTGGAACCAATTTGATATTCATAATGTCCAAAATTTTCAATGTATGAGAGCATAGGATACCTTTTGTCTCAAACATTTTACATGAACACACAACTTTTTGGCGAGTAGGGCTGCCTATAACAGTTCGCATTTTATCGCTCCCAAAGTAACTTACTACGTACTCGAATTGCCCTTCCTCCTTCTCCTCAACTGACTTTATAACAAGGAAAAATGACTTATCAAATTATTCTTCGAATTCAGAAAATATTGCAGGGGTATAGTGAATGAAAGCTTCATTCAACATTGGTGCCATCTTCACCCTGCCATATAGTACTCTCTCCCTTGCCTCATACTCGGCCTCCAACTCTTTATATCTCTTAGCCTCAAGCAACCGATTGAAATGTGTGAAGAATTGTACCAAATTAATTCTTGAGCTTAAGTAATCTTTGATATCTGCGTTCAAGCTCTCATTGAGTTGTGTACTCCTCATTCCCAAAGTACAAGTCTTGTTAGTATAACATCTTGCCCATTTTTCTTTCAATGAATATATACATTGCATCCACTCATTTGACTCAATTTTATACTTAGCAATCATTTCAGTCTAAGCATTTTCAAATGATGACTCATCATCATATTCATAGACACAATTCATAAATGTTTGTAGAAATTCTTGACTGTTTTCTTTCATCACGGAAGACATGCGCTTCACACAATTTCGAGCAATATGCCAAGTACACATCCCATGATATGTATCAGGCATCGTTGATGATAATGCACTTAATATTGCATGATCATGATCAGTGAATATTGTAATGGGTTTCTTCTGGGACATGGCATCCAAAAAACTGCAAAACAACCACTCAAACGACGACGTTGTCTCATCATACATTAATACTGCACCAAATATGACAGCTTGCCTATGGTGATTAAAACCTGCAAAAACACCACAAGGTCTATATGAGCTATTTGTTTGTAAGTGGTATCAAAAGTAACGACCTCCCCAAATTGAGCATAATCGATTATCATCTTTGCATCTGCCCAAAATATATTTGTTATCTTCTCATCATTGTCTAATTGGACTGCATAAAAGAATGACGGATTTTCAGACAACTGCTTCTGAAAGTACAATAAGAGACTGGCAGCTTCACCGTATTTCATATCTCTTTGCCTTTTTGTTTGTAAATGATTCTTCTGATCTGATCTTGTGTGACCAACACAACCTTCCCACCAGTTTATCTAGACATCAACTCATGGGTTTGTTTGGATTTTATTCCAGAATTATATGCTAATTCAATCTCAATCGCTTGTGTTTTGGCTACATCTCGTTGAGATCGCATCAAATGAACGCATTCAAGAATGTGCAATAAGTGATTATGATTCTCATCAAAGCCGTTGACAACGTACTTTTGTATTGTTTTATCAAGTACCACATTCATTTTTGCTTGACAATTGAATCTACTAGGTTATCTAACTCTCTTTTTCTTGTCCTCTACTATTACTTCCATCCGCTCACCCTCCTACGAGCATGAATATCTTCTTGAAGTAACTACACCAAGCTTATTTTTGTTCACATATTGTTTCCTCACACTAAATCCTAACTTTCTTCCATAATTATTATAGAAATTAAACGCATCCTCCTCCGAATCAAATTCTTGTCCTATGTAAGGACTTTCAATAAGTGGAACACCTTCTGAACTTCTCTCCTCCATTTAGTTCTTTTTATGTTTCAACTGTCAAAACAAATTAGATAGTACAAACATCATAAACATAACAATATTAATTGATAGAAACAAATGGAACCCCAACTTTTTCTATAATATATATATACACATACACATATAAGTTGCATCCAGAACAATCATCTAACTATTAGAATTACTAAAATTCAATCATTAAACTTAAACTTTATTATACTATTTGCATTAAAATAACTACTTCTCTAATTCTACTTCATTAATTTATTTTTGATCAACTCAAATTCTTTCTATATTTTATAACCACAAATCAGTCATCACATATTGAACTTTTTTCCTATGCCCAAATATTGCATATAGATTGCATCACATATTCAAATTTATTGCATCAACATTTCTTTATAACTTCATTACTACTATATATTGGAGTTTATTGCATCAACTACTTCTTTTTATATACTAACCTCAATATTATCACCTACAGCTGTTACTTTATTCTTCCTTGCAGCACCTGTTGATGAGGTGAATCAAAGACCAAGAATGAAGAAGCTCTATTTTTAGATGACTCTATTCTCAATAATAAGAAGCTCTGTTTTAGATTATTACATGGTTGCTCTGTTTTACATGGTTGCGCCTTCCAATCTCAATCTTCGCTCGCAGCGGTTTGACGTCAAAAAGCTCTGTTTTACATGTTTTACTGTGGTGACAAATCTCCCGCCAGACATCAATCAATTTCTCTGGAAAATTGGGCCAAATTTAAATCGGTGTCAGAAGCCCTGAGCCGATTATTTCTTATTTGATCGTTGCACCCGATTTATTCTAATAAGTTTTGTCAAACGACGTCGTGTTGCCCAATTGAATCTAGGCCATTAATTTGCTCTATGTTGACGTGTCGGCACGGTAGCATGCTAACTGACCGATGGTCTTGGCTTTAAATCTTCATACTAACGGAGCCCCCTATAGCTATCCTCGCGTGTTGGCCGTAGGAATAGATTGGAAAAAGCGAGGGTCATACATAAGACCGCTGGTATAGACTCATTTTGCTACTTTTTTCCATTTTGTTTTACTTTTCATTAGCTTCTAGTTATTTGCCTTCCCTCTTCTTTTTCCATCCCCAAATCACGATTCACATTCAATCTAGATCTACTTTCTCATAATATCACATCTCCTCTCTCTCTAACATATAATCGTAAATCTCTTCCTCCCACTAAAATAATCGTACGTGAGGGTTTCCTCCTCTCAATCAAGGGTTTTTATGACCAATTTTCCATATGGATTAGGGTTTTTAAGGCCAAATTGACATATGAATGAAGGTTTTTGAGGCCAAATTGCCATATCTGGTGGCAGCGTCACTGATTGGCAGCAAAACAGGTTTGTTTTCTTTCTCCCTCTCTCTCTCATTCTCTCAGACATACACTTCACATCTGAGAGCATGCTTCACTGCTTAAAATGTCATGTTAATGTTTTTGAGTAAATTATAAGGGTTTTCCTCGATTTAAAAAAGGGCAAAGCTTAAATCTTACGTGGGTTCTGCTTGTGAGATGGAGAAATTTGTAAGGGTTTTCTTCTTTATATTTGTTATGCTTATTAGAGCAGAGTTCATCCAGCTTCTAATCCTCTGCAGACAGTGGCATTTTTGCCATTTGTGGCTGGGGTTTATTCTAATGTAAACAGGTTTTGTTTTTATTTCTTTAATTTGTTTTGTTTCTTGCTCCGTTTAGAATTGATTGTAAAAGAGAATATATATGAAGCTCTATAGTTACAGATGGAGTTTATATTGTCAAGGCCGAAGATACTCATATCGGTAATGATGCTTCAAAGTCTACCGAGAAATCGAGAAAGTTCCTAGATCTAGACCAAAGCTCACACCGGAGATTCTTCTATGGTCTCGATTATGTCGTCAAGCTTTCAAGTATCACAGTGTGGGCTGAGGTATTTCTGCCCAAATTGCATATTAATTCAATATTTTCTCAGTTTTATATATATATATATATATATATATATATATATATATATATATATATATATATATTTGCATCCATGTCAACCGGTTGTCATGGATACTATTTTAGCAACCAATATCTCCACCGTTAATCAAGTTAACTAATGGCTGAGATTTAAAAAAAAAAAAAAAAAAAAAAGGGGTCTGCCGCTACAAATTGTAGCGACAGTAAGATCACTTCTGCTGGCAATTGAAATTACTAAAAAACTCATGCATACTATAATTAGTTGTAATATAATAATATAAACATCACATCATTGTAATATAATAATATAATAAATTGTCATTGCCGCTACAACATGTAGCGGTTGACCTGCCTTTCAAATCTTCTACTTTTTTTTGTTTTGTCCCAATTTTTTTGGGTCTTATATCCCAATTTATATTACTAACTAATTTTAATATTTTCTTGTCCCAACTTTTTTGTCCTTCGTACCAATTTATATTACTAACTAATATTAATAATAATATTAACTAACTAATATTAATATTAATAATATTAGTTAGTTAATATTAATACTAATAATATTACTAACTAATTTTAATATTAATAATAATATTAACTAACTAATAATTTTGTAATAATATTTAATTTAAAAGTTTAAGATAATAATTTTATAATAATATTTAATTTAAAAGTGGCGACGAGCCTTTTTATTAAAAAAAGGACTTTTTATTTGAAAAAAAAAAGACTTTTTATCCGGCGATTCTTTCTTCTTATTCCTGTTACTTACCCAGGAACATGTCCTTTTTTTCAAATAAAAAGTCCTTTTTTCCAATAAAAAGTCTCGTCGACTCTTTTAAATTAAATTTTATTATAAAATTATTATTTTAAACTTTTAAATTAAATATTATTACAAAATGATTAGTTAGTTAATATTATTATTAATATTAAAATTAGTTAGTATAATATTATTAATATTACTAACTAATTTTAATATTAATATTAGTTAGTTAATATCATTATTAATATTAATATTAGTTAGTAATATAAATTGGGACGAAGGACAAAAAAAATGGGACAAAAAAATATTAGTTAGTTAATATTAGTATTGATATTAATATTAGTTAGTTAATATTAAAATTAGTTAATAATATAAATTGGGATATGGGACCAAAAAAAATGGGACAAAATAAAAAAAATAGAAGATTTGAAAGGCAGGTCAGTCGCTACATGGTGTAGCGGCAATGACAATTTATTATATTATTATATTACAATGATGTGATATTTTATATTATTATATTACAACTAATTATAGTATACATGGTTTTTTTAGTAATTTCAATTGCCGGCAGAAGTGATCTTACTGCCGCTACAATTTGTAGCGGCAGACCCTTTTTTTTTTTAAAATCTCAACCATTAATTAACTTGATCAACGGTGGAGATATTAGTTGTTGAAATAGTATTCATGGCAACCGGTTGCCATGGATGCATACCCTATATATATATATATATATATATATGTATATGTATATGTGTGTTAGATTGATTTATATAATGTGAAATTCAGTAATTGGTTTGATTTAATTACTTTGATAAGTCATTTCTAAATTGGCTTATGTTATATATTCCAAACTACAAATTGAGGGGGTATGCTGATGTAATAATGATTGTAATTGGGGGTTAGGTCTAATGTTCTTCTATGTCCCAAATCCATCTTTCCATTTTGTGTCATAAAGAGTTAACTTTCTTGAAATAGACAAAAAGAGACATAATGTTCTGAATCACCCTTAATGAAAAGTGACTCCATCCAACTTTTACCTAAATATCAGTTTATTATTTTAATTAAATGAGGTGGTTAAATAAGAAGTTGGCAATTCTATTGTAAAAGCATGGTTTTGTAAATATTGGGATAGGAGCGTTAAGATTTTGACTTTTCTATTTTAATATGTTTAATTTAGTCCGAACTTGTGAAAGAGAAAACTAGATGATATTCAAAAAGTTAACTAATATTTTACTACAACATATGTTACACATTGTTGTATGTATACTGAGTTTGGTTTAAATATTTACTCTTCCTTCTTGGTATATAAAAAAGTGAAAGTCTAACTTTGACATGTTGTACAACTTATATGTTGGAACCTACTAAAATAGTAGTAGGAATGTATACAATGGTATATTGATTGAACTTTTAATTCAGTTACTACTTTTATTAGCATAAACTGCAATTTATATGGAGTAATATATATGATGCAGGACATAGAGAAATTTTTGAATGTATGCTCAGATTAATTCATTCTTTATGCTGCAATTGTATCTTGTTAAATAGGTATAAGAATCGAGTCGTAATATCTTTGGTGAGGACTATGTTATGGATGGGACTGAAGGCCTAGTGAGAGGTAGCTCTCTTATCACTGTACGTAAGCATTCAATGTTTTTAATATTCTCTATATTCTAGTTGCACTGGTTAGATTATATAGTCTTATATATATAATTTTTTCATTTTTGAATTTGCAGTTGACAACTTACCATTGAAGATGATGCTAACTAAAAAGAGATAATTGTTCTCTCGATCTTGGAGGCCATCAAAATAGTTTAGCAAATTATTTTGTTATGTGTCATATCTTATTTATGTTTTTAGCTTTCATTAATTATTATGATTCTCATATTCCAGATAGTGTGTACTGATTGGTGATGTTTAGATTTTTAATAATATACTTTTTTTGTATTAGGTTATGTAACTTTTGTTTAATGTTTGTTGAATATATATGACTTAATAAGTATTTTTTTTAAAAAAGTAAAAGGACTACAGCTAGGGTCGTTGATGACCGTAGCTATAGGATGTAGCAAACTCTAGCCAAATAACTAGGGCCATGGCTATTGTAATAGTTTCCAGTGACCGTCGACATAGAGCAAAAATACGCTTGTGGCATAAGCTATAGCTACGGTCTCAACCGTCGCTAAAAAGCCATAGGACTGTAGCTAAAGCCTTAGCAACGCGACCTAAAGTAGGATCAGTGACCGTCGATAAGATCTTTAGCGACGGTCATCAGGCCTATAGCGACGGTCAGCAACCCTCGCTATAGCCCTGTTTTCTAGTAGGGCAATGAGTCATCAATCTCCATATTTGAATCATCGTCACTGACGTCACATAAAATGACTTGTATCGCAAACTACTTTTTGCAATGATGCCCAGGTAAAAACAGATTGTTACACCTGAAACATAGTCCTTTCTACTTTCTTTCATTAATCTCTTCCTATGTAAGGTGCTTAGTTGCAGGTGGTTTGGAGTTTTGAGGAGGATTTTATGGTGACAAGATAATGGTGGCGTGGATTTCGCTGGGCTTAGTTGTAATGAGGTGGAAATATGGGTGTAGTTTTGGTTTTTAGATTCATAAATAAGAGATAATCCAATAACATTGAATAAAGTATGTGGTTGGTCGTGCAGCTTTCACATCAGCTTGGATTGCAGGTAACAAACCACTAGTAAAGCTACTTACTTGTTGTGCTTGGTCTAGGCGACCAGCCTTAGCCATTAATCGCTCAAATTTCACCTAGTAATCAAGCACCGTTCCTATTTGCTGCAGTTGTGTAAGCTCACCAAAATAATCAATGAATGTCGGTGGGCCAAATCGTACATTGAGGTTCCCTTTAAAAGCATCTCAGGTCACATTAGGAACATCCTTCTTAAGAATCTGGTACCACATTTGTACAACACCTTTAAGATGGAAAGATGTCATGCCAACGCGGTCCTCCTCTGGTGTTGAATGCATCTGAAAAAATTGTTCCACTCTGCATATCCAACTCACTGGATCTTCAGCGCCATCGTACCAAGGAAAGGTTTGTTTGACAAATCTTGGGCTAAAGGAAGTGTTCGTGGAAGAGTTACAATATAGAGGGTTGCGGTAGATGATTCTCCAGCTTCATGATGGGTTTTGGAACTCACCAGATTATCAATTCTGGTGTTAAATTTTTCGAATAAATCATTGTTTTGGGTGATGATGGTTTGCTATCCAGTGGCAAGGGCTTGCACAGAAGACTCTAATTGTTGGATGCGTTGGTCCATATTGAGGCTCTGATACCAACGTGGGACGTACTAGACTCTTGGCTTGGAACCTATGGTATAAACAAGCAAGGAAATAGTGGTTTATTAAGGAACCAACACACAAGGTGCTAATATGATTTAATCTCCGATGATTCTTTATTGCTGGCCAAAGGCCTTTAAATACAACCATGGAATAACAATAACTAAGAAAAGTCGGGCTAACTCTAGATAGTCAAGGAAAAATAAATCCTAAATCCTATCAGATAATTCTCATGTAATTAGGAACTAAATTATTTAAAACTAACTAATTAACTATTTCAAACCAGCAACAAGGCCTCTTATCCATGTAACAGTGTTATACAATTATAACTAACCAATTATGTTGTTTGCTTGTGCTTCTCCCTATACACCACTTGGACTAAGTGAACCAAACATTAAGCAAAGCAACGTCTAAATTACTAAAAGTCTTCATTTATTTTTTTTATTTTTTGATAAGCGAAATTTCACTTAGGGCTTTTTTGGCAGCATTTTTCAGTTCCTTCATTCGGTTGCAAAGCTTCTTCCCTTCTTCTCCCCATTAGACTTTTCATAACTTTTCCAATATCCGCGCGCTCCACTAAACCATTTTCATTAACTTTTGGACTTAATGCTACGTGTAGCCCCTCTTCCAACAAAATCGTGTTCATCTTTTGCTCTGCAAAGAGTGGCCAAGCAATTAATGGCACGCCATGAACAATGCTCTCTAAAGTTGAATTCCATCCGTTATGGAATAGAAAGCCACCGGTTGAGCCATGGGCTAGGACCTCGACCTGTGGTGCCCAAGAAGGCACCACTAGGCCTTGCTCTTTTGTCCTGTCTAAGAACCCTTTTGGTAAGAAATCAAAAGAGTCATTCTGGCTTTGAGCATTGAAATAAGAAGATTTGTCATTAGGGGTTCTAATTAACACCCCACAAAAATCTGTGGCCACTCATTTCTAATCCCAAAGGTAGTTCATTAAGCTGATCAGGAGATAGGGTCCCACCACTCCCAAATGAGACAAATAAGACAGAGCCACGTGGCTATTTATCCAACCATTCTAAACGCTCGGACCGCTCCACTCCATCAATTGGACCGGTTTGAGTAACAGGTCCGATTGGATAGACTAGTGCTTTACCCGGTTCTTCCACTTTTAAAGCTTTAAAAGCTCCTTCTTCCAATTCCACGAAGCTATTTATCAATACACCTTCAGCTAAAGTACTATTCCGTGTCGAATGGTATAAAATCAGCCTGTATGCATCATTAGTCCGGTCTTGAATCGGTTCCATGAGATCTCTTCCAGGAACCGGTACACAACCCAGAATTTTAAGCGGTTCAGGCAAGTCCCTAAACTCACATGAATACATCTCTTCAAGCTTTGGCAACATACAGCCTAATGAGTAAGTCATAACACTTGCAAAAAAAAAATACGTACGGCGGGATGTTGAACTCCTTAGCAACGTCGAATACATCTGACCCAAAAGGATCAGTGATTAGAGCAGCCAAAGCTGTTTTGGCAGTCAGTAACTTTAAGGTTGATAAAATATTACAAATGAAAATGAAAGCAATATGATAGAAGACAAAGGATGGTGGAGTATTTTGCTGCTCTTTGCTTTTCTTACACTTGCTTATATTGAATAACAAATAAGCCTTTTATAAGGCTAATACACAACTGATACATAATTTAAAAGACTAAACATAAGACTCCTAAAGATAGCTAAACAGACTCCTACTATTAGGTAGGAAACCAACAGACACATAGGACTACCAAAAGACTCTTTTTTAATTTATCAACAATCTTTCCCTTAAATTGATATTTCATACATAACATTCAGTTTAATAAGAGTCAAACTTTTAAACGTCATTTGAAGTGAAAATACCAAGAAGCTTCCTGAGCTTCTGAAATGCAGGGAATTTGAGAGGCTTTGTTAAAATGTCAGCAATCTGGTCTTCACTTCTGCAGTAAATAAGATTAATAAATCCATTATTCGTGAGATCCCTCAAGAAATGATACTTCACATCCATATGTTTGCTTCGACCATGTAAAACAGGATTTTTTATAGCTTTATTGTTGAACTATTGTCACAATAAATCTGAGTAGGTCCATCCTCTTTCCAATGCAGCTCTTTAAGAATTTCTTTAGCCAAATAGCTTGACAAGCACAAGCTGTTGCAGCAACAAATTCAACTTCAGTGGTTGATAATGTAACAATAGGTTGCTTCTTCGATAACCATGAAGTAGCTCATGTCCCCATCATGAAAACATACCCAGATGTGCTTTTTAGATCATCTGAATCTCCTGCATAATCACTATCCGTAACGCCAAACAAATCTGACTTTTCTCCCTTCTTGTAAAACAATTCAAACTCCTTAGTACCTTGTAAGTATTGGAAAATTCTTTTTGCAGCTAAGAGATGAATCTCTGTAGGACACGCCATGTACCTGCTAATCACACTTATAACATACATGATATCAGGTCTTGTTGCTGTTAAATACATTAAACTCCCCACTATCTGTTTGTAAAGAGTGGCATCAACCTTCTTTCCTCCGTTATCTTTGTTTAGCTTCAAACCAAACTTAGATGGTGGACTTACAGGATTACAATCCTTCATCTGAAACATGTTCAATATTTCTCTCACATACTTCTTTTGAGAAATAAAAATTCCATCAAAGGACTGCACCACTTCAATCCCAAGAAAGTAATGCATCAAGCCAAGATCAGACATCTCAAATTTAGCCATCATAGATTTCTTAAAACTTTTAAACATGGTTGAATTTCTAGTATAGATTAAATCATCTACATATAAACTAACAATGGGCATATTTCCTCCATCTTCAATCTTTATAAAAAGTGTATGTTCATAAGGACATCTTTAAAATCAAGTGTATGTTCATAAGGACATCTTTAAAATCCTTACTTCAAAAAATAAGTTTCTATACGATTATACCAAGCTCGTGGAACTTGTTTTAATCCATATAGAGCCTTCTTTAACTTGTACACTTTATGCTCATTGCCAAGTTTCACATAACCAGGAGGTTGATCGATAAATACCTCTTCTTTCAAATCTCCATGGAGAAAAGCTGATTTTACGTCCAATTGGAAGATAGGCCATGAGTTTTGTGCTGCCAATGCAATCAGCAATCTGATTGTGTCATGCCTTGCAACTGGAGCAAAAACTTCTTTATAATCAACACCAAACTCCTGTTTGTAGCCTTTAGCCACTAAGCGTGCCTTGTGCTTGTCAACTTCTCCATTCTCCTTCAGCTTTGTCTTGTAAACCCACTTAACACCAATTATTTTTTGCCTTTTGGGAAGATCACAAAGCTCTCATGTATCATTTCTTTGTATGGCTATAATTTCTGCATCCATAGCCTTTCTCCATTTTGATTCTCTAACAGCCACTTCGAAAATGGTATAATCACAATCTGAAAATAGAGCAAAATGTATAAGTGGATCAGCACCTTGGTCAACTCCAGTTACCTCATAATCAGTCGTCCATGTTGGTCTTTTTCGAACACGTTGATGCCTTTGCGATTCAGCTGCAAGTGGGCTTTGATCGGCTACTGGAACATTTTGAGTGGGTCATTGCTCATTCTCCACAGGCTCCTGCCCTTTCTCATCATCATCAAAATCTACTGAAATATTTTGTTTAACACAATTTCATTCCATGACCAGGTGCTTTTTTCATCAAAAACTACATCACGACTGATAACTATTTTCATAGTGCTATGATTGTATAACTTATAAGCTTTGGACTTATCACTAACACCAAGAAAAATACATTTTTCTCCCTTGATCCTCCTCTTCTGGGAAGCTGTCGTTAAGCAATCCAAAAATAAACCTCACTTTACTCTACAAATTCAAATAATAAGCACAGTAACAAGTAAGGATCGATCCCACAGAGAATGATATTGCTTTAAATTTATTCTAATGTTTCTAACTAAAAATAATAAATAAAGAATTGGAAATTTTGAATTATGATTAACTAAAGAAAATAAAGTTAAAATAATAAAGATAATCAATTAAATTAAAGTTTCAGTTCTTCAGTTCAGTTTCACCAATTTGCAGCAACAGTGTAATCAAGTTATCATTATTTCTCCCTTCCATAAGATTAATAGCCCTAGGCAACAACAAGCTCTGCTACCCGAAATTCCTATTAGATTATCACTTAATGAAACAAGCTCTTCACAAGATTCTAACCATTATACAACCTAGAATAAGCTCTCTAGATTTAATATAACGGCAGTATTAAGAACTAAGGAATTAGACTATTCTAAGCAACAAACACATAAGCTCGGATTGTTTAACTTGTCTTTTGATAACCATAGCAATAAACCAAAACATTGACCACAATCAGTATTACTAACTGCTACTTGTGATTAGAAACAATATCAATTACGTAATACTATTCCTGAATCTAGCAGATGATATTAATCAGATTAATCTAACTGGCCACATCAAATTAATCAAATCAAATAACATATAAACAGTTAAAACAGATTATCAGAATAAATCTCATATACGAAGGAATAAATAATGAAACTCAATTATACTATTAACTGAAAATAAGGTTCCACATCCCCTTAGAACTGAATAAAAATAAACTAGCCTGGCATGTTGAAGAATAAATAAAATATGATTTAGGATGATGATCCAGGATGTCCCCAAGATGTTTTCAACTGATTACAAGTGACATGTATTTATAGATGCTTTGAAACCCTAGAAGAATTCTAATCCAATTCTATTTCAGAAGTCTTCACTCTGTAGATATGGTAGGATTCTAAATCCTTCTCAATCTCTGAAATCCAGCTTTAAGTAACTTCCTTATCAATTTAAATTTAGTTTCCAAATCCAAGTCTTCCTCAATTTCCTTTTCCAGTTCGACATCAGTTTCCATATTTGATCAGATTCCATATCAAACTCTACTTCCCATAATCAGATGTAGTTTCCTTCTATGATTGTAATTCCATCTCCAAATCCTATTCAAAATCAAAAATCTGCATGTCGACCAAAATCGTAGAGTAACACTCTCTCAGCAAAACGTAGAGTATACTCCGCACCGGCACTTATCGCGATCGTAAAGTAAACCTCGGAATCGTAGAGTAACTAGCTGCCGAGTAAACTTGCCAATCGTAGAGTAAAGAGCACCATCGTAGAGTAACTCTCGTCAGACGTAGAGTAACTTCGCCGCTGGACTAAAAACGTAGAGTGCTGTGAGCCTGGTCGTAGAGTAAATCTCGCAATCGCAGAGTGCAACTAGGAATCGTCGAACAACTCCGCCTAGCCTTCCTGCGATCGTAGAGCTGCCAGACTGCACCCTAACAGTACGAACGTAGAGTCTTACCCAGCTATCGTATACGTTCGTAGTGTATTATGCAAAACAACATAAAACTCAGCATTAAACTCCATATTTGCAAAATCACATCAATTCTTCATAAAATCTATAAACACCTTAATTAATCTCATAAACACAGAAAACATATAATAATACTAAGCATAAAGGAACTAAAAATATAGAATATTTTGCACTTATCATCTTCACATCTGAAATATAAGCATAGGCAATACACCCAAAAATTCGGAAATGATCTACAGCAGGTTTCCTTCCGCTCCATGCTTCCTCCGGTGTCATATTTTGAACAGCATAAGTGGGACTTCTGTATAATATATAAATGCTCCAATTAACAGCTTCAGGCCAGAAGTTTTTTGGAATCTCACTCATATTCAAAAGGCTTTGCACCATATTCATAATAGTACGATTTTTCCTTTCACACACTCCATTCTGTTGGGGTGTATAGGGTGCTGTAAGTTGCCTCTTGATTTTATGAACCTCACAGAAATTTGCAAATTCATGTGAGTTATACTCTCCACCACGATCAGTATGAAGAACTTTGATGGGACTGCCAACTTCTTTCTCAACGAGCACTTTATAGCTTTTAAAGGCTCCAAAAGCTTCAGATTTTTCTTGCAAAAAATAAACCTATGTTTTACGACTATAATCATCAATGAAGGTAATTATGTATCTTTTACCTCCATTAAATTGTGGTGTAATTGGCCCGTAAATGTCAGAATGAACAAGTTCTAATGTCTTCTTCGCTCTACAAGATTTTCCTTGTGGAAACGGATTGCAGTGTTGTTTGCTAACAATACACTGTTCACAAACTTGAGAAGGAACTGTAATTTGAGGAAGACCCGTCACCAAGTTCTTCTATTGTAGTGTTTTTAATCCACCAAAATTTAGATGCCCATAGCGGAAGTGCCATAGCCATGCCTCATCCTTCACTTTCGTTGAGAAATATGAATGAGTGGTGTTGCGGAGATAAAGCAGGAACATACGATTTGCTGTCATATTAACTGAGCAATTAAGCCCAACTTTGCATTTTAAATCTGACATACTCCATCTTTAATAGAAATCTCGTATCCCTTTTCTTGCAACTGACTCACACTAAGCAAGTTGGTCTTTAATTTTGGCACCAAAAGGACATTAGCAATAGTGTGGGTGGAATTTCCTTTAGTTTGAATGGTTACCTTTCCTTTTCCCATAACTGAAACCGTGGAATTGTCACCAAACTTAACAGAGTTGCGGAAAGATTCATTCAAGTCAGAAAATACATCATTATCTCCACACATGTGATTGCTGCAGCCAGTGTCTAAATACCACATGTTTTGTTGAGTTTCTTCCTTTACGTGACACACCATCAAAAGAGACACTTCTTCTTTTTCTGCAAAATTAGTTTTTTCTCCACTTTGTATATTCAAAGCAGTTTCACATTCTGACTTATAATGGCCATACCTATGACATCTGTAACATTCAACATTAGACTTGTCTGCTGACTTTGGTCTATAAGTTGTTGAGTGGTAGCCGCCACGTCCCCTGCCTCTTCCTTGAAATTGACTTTCTTGATGCTGATGATTTTGTTGTTGATTACAACGATTATTGTTGAATCTGCCTCTTCTACCTCGATCATTGCCCCTACCTCGTCCTCTATGAGCTCCACTGGGTGTAAAGTTATTAACTGATGAGGCCTTCAATGCTTGTTCTTCTTTCTCCTGCTGGTTACTTTTTTTCTCATGAACCAATAAGGAACTTTGTAACTCATCAATGGAAAGTTTATCAACATCATTAGCTTCTTCTATAGAACATACAACAAAATTAAATTTTGGTGTCAAGGATTGAAGAATCTTCTCAATAATGGTTACATCCTCTGTCTTGTCGCCATGGATTCACATTTGATTAACGATTGTCATCGTTCTTGAAAAATAGTCTGTAACTGATTCTCCTGATTTCATTCGAAACATTTCAAACTCCGAACGAAGTGCTTGAAGCTTCTGCCTCTTAGCCCTTGTTGTACCTTGATACTTCTTCTTCATGGAATCCCAAATATCCTTAGAAGTGTCTTTGCTAAGAATTATTTCCAAGATGGGACGATCAATGGCCTGAAAAAGATAATTTTTTGCCTTCAAATTGTTTAGTTTTCTCCCTTCCAACTCTGCTTTTTGGACATCTGTTGCATCTTTTTCTGGTTATCCAATTCCAGATTCAACAATTGGCCAATATTCTTTTGACCATAGAAAATTCTCTATTAGTATACTCCAATGGTCATAGTGACCATCAAAGCGTGGGATCGCCGTTTGCACAAAATTAGAATCTGAAGCCATTGTTTCACTACTTCTACAGAAGTAAGAAAATCAAAAACAAATGACAAATAAAGCTGCTGCTATTGTGGTCTGTTTGAGAACTTTCACACTATTTCGGAACTCACATTTTTCTCTCCTATTTTTGGCTCTGATGCCACTGATAAAATATTACAATTGAAAATGAAAGCAATATGATAGAAGACAAAGGATGGTGGAGTATTTTTCTGCTCTTTGCTTTTCTTACACTTACTTATGTTGAATAACAAACAAGCCTTTTATAAGGCTAATACACAACTGATACATAATTTAAAAGACTAAACATAAGATTCCTAAAGATAGCTAAACAGACTCCTACTATTAGGTAGGAAACCAACAGACATATAGGACTACCAAAAGACTTTTTTAATTTCTCAACAAAGGTATCACGAATGGAAGAAATCGAACGAGACACCGCAAGGAAAACAGTTGTTTCTGTAGGACAATCCTCATGCAAGTCGTCAAAGCTAGGCGGTGGAAGAAAAACATGGCTTATGCAGTTATGCTTTTAGGTAAGGATTCGAGGATTTTGGCTTGGGCTTTGGTTGAAGATCCGGTTGTGGGAACGATAATGGTGACCAAAAGGTTGTGATGGTGAACGAGACGCTTTGAAAACTCGACGAGAGAGATGAGATGACTCATTCCTGGACTTGTTATAATAATGGCTACATGGGGTGCTTGTTGTTCCATGGGGGATATGGCTTGTAGGATATATATGACAGACGAAAGCGTGTGATTGTGTAAAGGGAGAGTGAACAATTAATGAAGCATATATAAGGTTTTGATTATTGAGATTTGAGACCGAATACTATGTAACTTGGGTTCATTATATGTTGTCGTCATGTTACCAATGTGCCAAAACGTGAATCACATTTACCTTTATATTTGTGTCCAAGTTTTTCTTTTTGGTGTCAAAGTCATACTAGCTCTAAAAAAAATCATTAAACTCTAATTAAACTATCAAAAAAGTGTACAAATTATTTTTGTTGTACCAAAACCATTAAACTTTCAAAAAAGGTCAAAATGACCAAAATGTGACCGGATTGTATCTACACGTCAACTAATATGGTCAAACTTGAATTATTTTTGACATTTTTTTAAAGTTTAATAATTTTTTGTGCAACAAAAATAATTTGTCTTTTATTTTATTTATTTATTTATTGATAACTTGACAAGACGTCAAAAAAAATTTAGTTAGTAAGACTATTAATAAAATCATCATTTATGTGACATAAAAATGGAATACAAGCCAACTCAAATAAAAGAAATTAAAGCAATATATAACAAGCTCAAACGTTGGCGGGAGTGCTTTAATCTAATCTCTGGTCCGTAGTACTTAGTACATGTGCTGTCATAATGCTGCAGCTTTAAACAAGCACAGTCCTAGGAATTAAAGTCTAACTTGTGGAACCTTAATGCGGAGCGTCAATATATTATTTTTTCTGAAAATTGAAAACAAATTCTACCCAAACTAATTAAATTTTCAGAAATTGAAAAGTTAAATATATCACCCGGAAAAAAAAACAATTAGGCTCACTTAAAAAAATCAATCTTTTGCATTCATATTCAAATCAACCTCTTGTTTGGTGCTTATTAATGTTTAGTGATGAGTTGGATCGAGGAGTATAGAGGACCAACTATTTGGCAGACCAATTTATGGCAAGTTTTTGTTTTATATGTTTATAGGGTTTTGAAAATGGGGTTGGCGTGTTTAAAAGGGTGGGTTTTGTTTGGTGAATATATTTACAGAGAAAATGATTTTGTTTTGTCAATTTGTGTATATGATGTGTTTGATAATAATACTCAGTGTGTAAAAAGTGAATAAATTGTCTTTTTAGGTATTGTGTTTGTCTGGGATGTCATATAATAGCAAATGGTTGGTTTGAGTGGTATGTTACGATAAGGTTCGAATTCGTTATAATTAATCTAGAGGGGGTTGAATAGATTAATTGATTTTTTAGAAAATTTTGGCCTTTTTAAATTTTACTCTAATTACCCAAGTGAATTTGTCAAAATATTTATGAATATTAAGACAAACAGTGAACACAACAATATATTCTGACTCTATATATAATCTAATTCTCCCTTCAATTAGTAACTTATAGTTAATAAATTTAATATCAACCATAAATAAAAGTTAACAATAATTAAATTATTAAAAATTGTTCAATTGTTTATTTGGTCAAAATTTTACATTCAACAAATAGTCCGACATTTAAGTTCTGATTCTAAAATTATCAAAAGGTCCCAAATAGTAACAAAATCTTAGGCACCAAATTAACAAAAATCTAATCACCAAGAAGTCCAAACACATTAAACCATTGTAATTGCTCCTCTAAGCATCAATCTCAACGTGTTCTACAACAATTCACAACCTGTCGATCTTGACTAGCCATCAATATTTACTGTCGTCTCATATCTCATTAACATCTGTTTGCGAAAGCGCGTGGGCATACACACACATATTCATCAAAAAAAAAGTGAGAGAAGTGAAAATGAAAGTGTACTTGCCAATCTGCTCGACGGTGTATTCACTCGTTGTCGATTTGCTTGTCGAAATCTTCATCGTTATCGATGGTTTATTTTATATTGGTTGGTAGTGATTTTTCTTTTTCTCTGTTTGTTACCATCTAATAGAAAACAAGGGAACAAGAAAACGGGAGAATTAATGGAAAATGGAGGGGAAGGTTAAGAGAGAGGGGCACTAGTTTTGGTTTTATTTAATTATTTTTTATTTGATTTTGTTTTGTTAATTATTTTATTTAATTATTATTTTATTTTTAATAATAATCTATCATGATTTATTACTATTTTCTCTTTCACTTACATAAAGGATAAACAAAAATTTCCAAAATGACTTATTTTTAACACGCAATTATCAAAACGCCATGTGTATATCATCAATTTATGACGCGTCATCTTAATTATATTAAAGTGTAAAAAATTAAAAATTTAATGATTTGATTGAAAAATATAAAGGTTGATCACTGAAGTGAAAAAAAGTGACTAGTTAAGGATAGTAAATTATATTTGAGCAAAAATAAATAATAAATAAACTTTTTTTACGAACAGAGGGACCAATGCTTAAATACTAAACTAAGCTAAAATAAGCTTTGAAAAAAGAAAAGGATGCCAATGTAATTCTAACAAATATCACAAGGGACGTGTGTGTAATTTTAACAGACAACGTCGTACTATCGTCCCCTAAATATCTAGCTACCAAAGTGGACCAAGTTCAGCCTCATATCTGCCGTCAGATCCATTAAAGGACGGCCTAGATTTCGCCCTGACCTCAGCCCTAACTGCCCAAATATCCATTTTTAGTTCAAATATATTTTCAACTCTATAATCACCCAATCAGAGCTGATCGTCACCTGATTAGATGACCAGCTGATACTATTAATATAGCCACCATTCTTCTCCTAGTAAGAAGAAACCTAACAGTCAGTAGTTTGCGAAAGGGCAGAGAACTGGAGAGAGAACTTAACTTTCTCCTCTCTCTCTTGCGCCTCCATCCTTTTAGTTTGTAAAGGTGAGTTCTTTTTCTCTAATTTTGATTTAATTCTTCGTTCTATGTAATAAATTCCTTTTCTTTGTTTGATTTTCCCCTTTTCTTGAAATTTTGATGGGTTTTGTTTGTTGGAAATAATTGATGATTTTATGGGTTAAGATGGGTTCGATTTATGTGATGGGTCCACTTCAAAAATACCTTTTTTTAATTCATTTTTATTAGATTCAGATGTGTACAGGATAGAATTAGATATTAATTTTGGTAGCATTTTGCTATTTATGATTTTGTTTGTGGTCTTTCAGTTTGTTTGACTACTTTTTAATACCAAAAACACAATCTTTAGTGATGCAAAATTGCGTTTTGGAATTCACATTTAGCTTACATGTTGGATATGTAGCCATTCTTGTGTATGTTATAGTTGATTTAGAGATTTGGAGAATTGTGGGTTGTTGTAAAGCTGATACGAACTTTAGGCATTTATAGGTGTATAATTGATTGATTGAAGAAGATAACTGATTGAGGCGGGAGAACAATTTTGGACTTTCCTGAGGTGGAAGTGGCCTATGGTTAAGGGTTGTTAAAGGGCTAGTACGACTCTTAGTTGTAGATAGAAAGGGGACGGTAGATTTTTGGTGTGTTTTGATGTTCCAGGTGTAATAGTTAGTTCTTGGTCATTGGCATAGGAAATATAGTATTGTAACTCACTGAGAAGAAGGTTGGAGGATTGTTGTGTGTCCTATCTTGGAAGGGCACATTGCTATTTTCAGCACTCTGTCTCTCTCTGTGTCTCTCTTTCTTTGTGTGTCTCTCTCTCTATATCTTGTGTGGGTCTCTCTCTCTGTGTATTTTCTTTCTAGGTCGGGGTGTAAAAGTTAGTTCTTGGTTACTTGGCATATAAAATATAGTATTGCAATGTCTATCGGTGTTTCGAGCATTTAATGCGTATGGGAGTTCTAAACAAACCAAACCACTTGAGAATCTTGTTCGTGTAATAGCTTATTTCAAATGCAGCTTATTTAACTCAAAAACGCAGCGTTTGGAGCCCAGATGCAGTCGCTCCTAATGCACCAAACGCTAGTAACCGAACAAACCCTTAGCGAGAAGTTTGGAGGATTATTGTGTTGGATCTTTGAAGGGCACGTTGCTAGTTGTAGTGCTTTGTATCTCTTTATGTCTCTCCCTCTCTCTCTTGTATATATATATATATATATATATATGGCAAGTGGCTTGTAGATGAAACCTTCCTCATCCTACCTCTAACCTATATATTTCATATACTCTCTGTTAGCTAACAATTTCCTTTCACAACTGCTAAAAGCTAACCAGGGAAGAAGGAAGAGATTTTACCTTCAAAAGCTTGGGGCTTTCAAGCACTTATTGATCAATGACTGGAATGTTGGTCGCCTACTTGAATGTCCCAATACCTTCAACAGTGTTTGAATTATCTAATGGTCTTTGGGGGGGGGCATCAAAGAGGATTATCTAATGGTCTTTTGGGGGGGGGGCATCAAAGAGGATCTCAACCAGCTCTAAGGATCCCAAGAAAGTGTGGCTTTTCTTGACCAGGTCGGGTATATCTCGCCTCCTTCCCGCTTTCCCTATAAAGTTCATATGGCCTAGCGGTTTTCTAGTTATTATACATCTTAGAATTCTAAGGCGAGGAGCCGACCCATAAGAAGGCTCTAAGACTACTATACTATAATACTAAGGGTATAACTCTAATCTAACAAGATCAAGATCGTGATAAAAATAAAGATTAGAATCACGATAATGGATAATGAAAAAGGTCTGAAAGCAATAGAAAGAGATATCAAGATTTCGGGATATAAATCTGTAAGGATGGCTATCTAATCTTAAACAAGACATCTAAGTCTAAGTCTAAAAAGGGGTCAAAAAAGTGAAAATAAGAATCTTAAGATCATAATTTATATTAGAAATGGGCTAAAAAGAATCTATATCAATAAATATATGACAATGCCACTATGAAATACCTATAACACTACTGGGGTGGTGGAGGGTGAGCTTACACGTGGAAGAAGCTCAACTTCCCTCCTTATACAGTAGAGAAAGGTAGGGTCAACACTACTCCTATTAAGGTATTACCTATACCCTACAAGCACCTACTTCTATCAAAATGAAAAGAAATACTAAAGCTAGAAGGGAGAAACTTGACTTTGAGAAAGAAGTTGTTGCCGCCTTATTAGTGAGTAAGCTTGTTCAGGCGAAAGGTTGCTTTACTAAGATTCTAATATAAGGCGCGTTGTATATATATATATACACACACACACATATCTCGTGTCAAAGTCTGTGTATATTTTCTTTCAGTAGGTCGGGGTGATGGAACGTTTTCTGAACTTTTCTTGCTACATTAGACTGATTAAAAAGTTTTTTAATTTAGTGTTTTCTGAAGTTTCGTTTCCTTACCCCATTTTCTGGAGTAGTATCATAAAGATATGAGAATTGCTTTGCTCGTATACATCTAAGCCAGGAAGAACACAAATGTCTATAAGTGGGTTGAATAAAATGAAATATTGAGTTAGAGAATTCTATTCCTGGTGGATTACTTTCAATATTTGGAGGTCGGTTTGAAAGGAACATGGAGGACATAAAATATTATGGTTTGGTCTTAATGGAACCAACATTTTATCTTTTTGTAGTGATCGTTATTTCTATTCTGAAAATTTTAAGGCTGATTCCTCCACTGGTAAATTGGTAGTGGGTTATGCTATCGTTTCAGCTCCAGCACTGAGGACAATTGTTAGAGTAAATTTTAAGAGACACATCTAAATTCTAAGCATTGATTCATGCGATGCGATTAAGGATTTTGAAGGATAATGAGGTTTACCACATCTAATTTTGGTAGACTTTGTGTGTATATGGGGCCTTTCAATTTTTTTCTGTGAAAACCTGTTCACTATATAATATATATGTAGCCCATAGTAAAAAGCAAAACTCATTCCTTATTATTATGACATGACGAGTTTATATGAAGGGAAATGAGAGCAGTCATGGTTATAGCTGTTACATGGTATTTCTACCCTCTAGTAGCATAGGCGTCGGTAGTTATCATGTGCTGAAAAAATTTGATTCAATGTTAATTCCTAGACGTACACATGTAACATTACGTGTAAATGTATTCTTGTACTTTTTAACTGGGAAGCTATCATAATGACTTTGCATTGTCTAAAGTTGTATATGATAATATTCTGGTTTTACTTCCTGTTATTACTATTATGTAACTTTTAAAGTTTTGCAGCTCAAACATATGTTATTTTATCCAACTATACTATTTCACTCTTCTCTCTTGCTCTATCTATATCACCCCTTTTTCTTTCTCCAATGAATTGTCATACATTTCTAGAGCATAATGACTAGATACCTTGTTATCTGATGCAGCTTTGAAATTACATTCACAATGTTTGGTCGTGCTCCAAAGAAGAGTGATAACACCAAGTATTACGAAGTTCTTGGTGTTCCAAAAAGTTCAAGTCAAGATGAGCTTAAAAAGGCATATAGAAAAGCTGCCATAAAGAATCACCCCGACAAAGGTGGTGACCCTGAAAAGGTGAAATCTTTTAGCCTTCTTCATAATAGTAAACTGTCATTTACATCATTTCCTCGGGCTCGCCAAAAAATTGGATAGTGTATTTGAATTGCACTTGCATTGTGTTCAGTTTTTCATATTAAATACTGTCCTTGGTGAGATACAGTAATACTATGGCACTTTATTGAAGTTATGTTATAGGTATGACACGTCAGGATTTTTTCAATCCTCTAGTCTTACTTTGCTGTTATCTTGGATCAGTTCAAGGAGTTAGCTCAAGCATATGAAGTTCTTAGCGATCCAGAGAAAAGAGAAATTTATGATGAATATGGTGAGGACGCTCTTAAAGAGGGAATGGGAGGGGCAGGTGGTTCCGCTCATAATCCATTTGATATATTTGAATCATTCTTTGGTGGAGGCTTTGGGGGTAAGAATGCTATTTTCTTTTCTTTTAATCCCCCTGTCCAGAAAAGATACTGGGTTCTTTTTTAAGTCTGTTTGGCATGGATTGAAGAGGTGCCAAGAACACACATATATTTTATTTAAAATACTTTCATATTTTATAATTTCAGCAATACTATAAAAAATTTAAAACATATAATGTATGTGTTTCTTTGGCACTGCTTAATTCTGTGATGAGAGAAAAAAATTACCTGCTTCTGGTTGGAGAAAGTATTTCTTTTGATCTTGGCTGTCTATTTTGTTTTGTGAATGTACAGTATGTCTATTGTTTAATGAAAATTATTATTTTGTAGGCGGTGGTAGTTCAAGGAGCAGAAAGAAACAAGGTGAAGACGTTACACAAGCTATGAAGGTTTCTTTGGAGGAGGTGTATAATGGCACAACAAAGAAACTCTCTCTTTCCAGAAATATCTTGTGTAAAAAATGCAAAGGGTATGTTTCTATCTCATCTTTTATTATATTTTCTTTTAATCTAACTTTGGTTACAACTTGCAAATGGGTGGTTGTTAAACTTGTCCTGTTTATATGTTTCAAAAGGGGGTGGTTGTTACTCTTCACCTTTATATGTTTCAAAGTTTTTGTTGGATGCGAGTCTTTTTGGCCCATAAGCGCATTTCACTCTTTGCTGTGGGGTTGTCACGGATTGGCCGACCATGCGGTAGGGAAGTCCAAGGATCTTGTTAGTGTCTATCTTGTATAGTAAACATGTAATTCTTTCTTCAAAACAGGAGCTCTAACTTGATTATGTGGATATTTACTGATTAAGAACGCACCTGATATTGATCTAAGATGTTTACCGTAACTTTTTTGTTTGGATGCTTGCCTATAAAAATTGCACTTACATTAATCTAAAAAGTCAATGACAGGAAGGATGTGCTTCTGATGGGATTTTGCCTGGCTCTCTCTTGGGTATTTAGGATATATCAAAAAGCATATTAATCATGATCAAACTGGAAAATATATATAAAGGCTTTTAAAACCATTAGGCTCTAAAATTCTCTTAATTTTTGTTTCCTTCACAAAATGCTAAGAATAGTGTGTTAACTGGCTGGTGCTCCTTGCCTTTCATTTCTTTCATTTTTTTGGGTTCTTATATTCCAACTCCTTCCTTTCAACCTTTTTTATTGACCAATTTTGGCATTCTCAACTTCTTCAATTTGAAAAGAAAAAGAAAAAAATAAACAAGAAAAAAGTCTTATTGTTAATCGTTTCTGTCAAAAAAAATATTGAAGGAATTAGGAACTACTTTTGAAAAATTATATCCTTAATCTTTTCATTTTGATTAAATTGTTTTTCATTTAATTAGTAGTTTTCTCATTAGAATTGGAGGCTTGGAATGCATGTTTGTTCGTTTTTATTTGCAGTGTAATGAATTAAAATGGAACAGGAAAGGACTATTAAAATTAGTTATTACTTGGGTTTAAAGTCAGATTTTGGTCCTGTTGTCCTTTACTGAATCTAGCAGGGGAGTGGCAGCTATGCCGGTCGCGTTATCATATTTCTTTATGTTGACATGCTGCCCAAGTTTCACAAGACAGTTGTGACTGAATTTTATATGCATTCTTCTCCTTCAGGAAAGGGTCAAAGAGTGGGAACTCTGGGAGATGTCATGGATGCCAAGGTAGTGGAATGAGGGTGACAACAAGACAGATTGGACCAGGCATGATCCAACAGATGCAGCATGTGTGCTCTGAATGTAGAGGCTCGGGTAGTTATAAAACGCATACTTTGTATCATTATTTCTGTTTTGGCAATGAAGCCTTCGTTTTAAGAGCTTTATATATTCATCTTTAATTAATATAGGAGAGGTCATCAATGAAAGAGATAGATGCCCACAGTGCAAAGGGACCAAGGTTACACAGGAAAAGAAAGTATTGGAAGTGCATGTTGAGAAAGGGATGCAAAATGGTCAGAGGATTGTGTTCGAGGGAGAAGCTGATGAAGCGGTAAGTTAGATTTGTACACAGATTTGGTATTGGTTTTCTGGTCCTCTTTGTGTTAATAAAGCTGGTATTTAAATTTCTATTATCAGGTTTTGACTTTGACTAGAATCATTCCCTCTCTGTGTGTCTCTATCTGTATAGGAAAATTACCTATTTATAATTAATAAATAAAAAATCTAGGAAAAAGTGCCTTAAAAAACGCTTTAAACAATTATGGACATTTCTGAAAAAATTGGTTGTCTGGTTCTGTCATTTATTGAGATATATTTAGGACAGGGATAAAAGGTGAATATTAGTTGTAAGATTCCCGTGAATTTCATCCCTTGTTCAAAGAGAATGATGAGCAGACACCTTTCTGGGATTACATTTCAAATATAATATTGAAAAAATTAATAATAATAACAGGGCAGGTTTATGGGTTAATTAGTTCAATATTACTGCTGTATGAAAGAAGGCCATGTTTCTTTCTTTCCTTTGGTTTTGTTTTGAAATGTAATCTTCATGGGGTGAATTTTTTTTTCATATTGACCAGTAACATGCCTGATGTTCTCTTTTTTTTCCCCCTGTTTTCAGCCTGACACCATCACAGGAGACATTGTTTTTGTACTGCAACTGAAGGACCATCCCAAGTTCAAGCGAAAGTTTGATGATCTCTATGTGGAACACACCCTCACTTTAACCGAGGCTCTTTGCGGGTTCCAGTTTGCAATAACTCATCTTGATGGCAGGCAGCTTCTTATAAAATCGAACCCTGGCGAAGTCATCAAGCCTGGTAACACTACTTGACCCTCATGCTTTTTTCTCTTTAATTTGTTTCTAAATAAATACTGCGTTTGCTCATTGACCTTTCCGAACTGCAGATCAGTACAAGGCAGTCAATGACGAGGGAATGCCACATTACCAGAGGCCATTCATCAAGGGCCGGTTATTCGTTCATTTTAATGTGGATTTCCCAGAAACCGGCTTTCTTTCCCCCGAGAAGTGCAGGAGTTTGGAGACCATTCTACCCGTAAAGCCAAGCAAGCAGTCGTCCAATATAGCGCTCGATGACTGCGAGGAAACCACTTTGCATGATGTCAATATGGAGGATGAGACGAGGCGGAAGGAGCATCAAAGACAGCAGGAAGCTTACGATGAAGATGATGATGATGAGCCACATATGCCTCGAATGGCATGTAACCAGCAGTAGGGCATTTTCCTATCTCATTGTCAGTCATATTTGTGCTACAATGCAAATCACCAAATATTGCATAAGGGGGTGATATTCTAATTTTGGTATATTTTTTTTTTCATGCTTTCTATTATATTGGAGTTTTGAGTTATAGCTACACTTTTTCCTCCCGTATTGTATTGGTTTATTTGTGAACATGTTTTCTGCAGTCTATTTAAAAATCTCCTATGTTAATTTGGTTGTATTGTTTATGAGTAATTATTTAAGAATCATCACCATTTTATTAAATAGTCAATTTGGGTTTGATATGTGGTGAAATATTCTTTTTATTGAAAAAACAACTGGTGAGAGCTTCTTCTTTTCTTTTAGTTTTGTTTAATTGACCCAAAAATAATCCACTCTAACTACTATAAACGAATCAAGTTCAAGTTTAACACCACAAACTCGAACTGAACTAATTTATGCTCATTAACAAAAAACAATAAATAAAAAAATTGTTCAAACTCAACTCTTTTAAGAAACGTTTTATCTAAATAAAATAACATAAAATAAAATAAAAATTGAGTAGAATATTTAGTTTACTAGTTTTAGAGACCATATGGTAAGTTACTGTAGACATGGGTCCTCTTTATCTTTGGTTGAGGTTTCTTAACGCTTCATTGGACTGATTCCCTTTTAGCATTATTCACAAAAGAATAAAAAATAAAAATAAATAAATAGAAAATAAAATAAAAATACAAAAAAAAAAAAAAAAAAAACCCTTTGTATCTAGAAGACCTTACAATCTATGGACAGGATTCCCTCCAATACCTTTTTTTCCCCTCAATTTTCTTTAATACACATTGACACAAAAGTTATTATTAATCATAATGACACCTATAACATAATTATTTGTGACAAATATTATTTCCTCCGTTCCAAATTAATTGCTCAGTTTTGACCTTTTTAAGTCAAAATGACTATTTTTAGAATTAATAATTAAGCATATATAAATATATTTTTAAAATTATAAAAATTAGGGTTAGTAATAAATTGTATATACTTTCTTTTGGTTATAATCTCTTCACCTATATTTTAGCAAAAATAGTAAAAAAATTAGTTTTAATAATTGGACAAAAGATGTAATAAAGAAAATATTCATCCATAATTATTTATATATAAAATAAAGTGTTATTCAAAGAATTTTAAATATGCAATGAATGAAATGATTCCTTTGTGGCAAAGAAATAAATTAAGAGAAAAGACTTTGTACCTAGGCGGGTGATATGATACGATGTATTTTGTAAGTATAAGATGTATCATTCACAAAAATGTAAAACATGCAATGAATGAAAACGAATATTAATTCTTTAGTGGAAAACACAATTTTGGCCAAACAGCATATGCGTATAAAACTTCGAAGTTTCCCCATGTGTTGATGTTCCACATGCCTAACACTAGAGCACTAATTAGTAGTCAACTTAATTGTTGTGCACTCTTTCTATTTTTTTAAAAATAAATATATTTAAAATTGATCTTTAGTTAATTAATTAAATGTTATTCAAATTAAATATGAATATATTTTAATTTATAAAATAATAACTTTGTAGTTAGTAATATATTTTAAGTAATTTATAATAGAGAATGAACGTTCATTTGATCTTGATCCTTGTGGATCGAGACAACGACTACATTGGATCTGCATGGCTCTTCTTCCAGGTTATTGCTCTTATTGTTTTCGACAAAGTCATGATTATGAGCATTGTAATTATAGGTGGTGCATTCATGGAGGCAAACCGAAGGAAGAGCAAAAGAAATTGCGGGTGGTGGCCTCGAATAGGTGGTAATTACTCTAATGGTATCTCAAAAATTGGCGTGTATATATATATATATAGTTTGACTTTAAAAAAAAAGATTAACTAATTATTTTTGAAATCAAAATTAATACTATTTTCTTACATAGAAGAAGGAACCGTAATCATAGGAAAAATATCGAATATCACGAGTTTGAAAATTAAAATAAATATATTTAATTCTTAATTTTAAAATTGGTAACCTAAAAATAAAATAAAACTTGAGCTAGTTTTTTAGAAACAAAGGTAGTATTACATATTTACATTAATTAAAATTAAACAAATAATTTCGTATCCATTTTAAAATTTAAAATTTTAGCAATTAACTGGAATAATAATTTTTTTTTTTTGTGAAATATAGAGAGTACCATTTTTGAACCCTCAGTTCCTTTTTATTTGTCTTTTAGAGAGTGAAATTTATTCATTTTTATTTGTCGTTTGTAAATTTTAAGAAAGCATTAATGATTTAGTTTATCATATTATTTCTACATTAAATATTAATTTGTTTATTTTTCATCTTTTTAAATAAATTTTGAAAAATAATATTGAAATTTTATCTAATATGACAAAATATTAATTATATTTTTTTAATTTATATGTTTTATCCTAAAACGTTATTTAAAAGGCAACCGAGGGAGTGTTAGATAATCAATTTATTGTACCACGCATTCTCAGATTCAACAGACCTAATGAGCATATAGAGCGTTTTTCGTTGTGATTTATATGGGAAGTTCTCCATACGTCCACGCCATATATATATAATATGCAAGGAACCGATAGTGAAATTTTTTTTTTTTTTTTTTTGCTAAATGATTGTGAAGCTGTAACCGATAGTGAAATTTTTCTTACACATCATTATGTTACGTACAGAGAGATTTATTTTTTTACAAAAATTATATCCGTCGAATACTAAAAATGATACAAAATGAATTGATCATCAAATACAGATTAAAATCCCTTGCATAACACATATCTTCTAATTTTTTTTAATATATATTTACCTGACACAAATATGATATTTAACATCAAAATAAAATTCGTTGTAAACAAGCGATACAAAATTTTTTGTCGTAAACAATATTGTGTCGCTAAAAATGTCAATAAATATAATATTTGTGTCGTTAAACGTGTATTCAGAGAAATTAAAAGATAAATATAATAAAAGCTATTCTAATCCATCAAATACTTTATAAGCAACTTTAAGCTAATTAGCTATATATTTTATTACCTATATGTACATACACACACATGGGAATAATACGATTGTAGGAACCACTATTCAACTGAATGTGACATGTATTTTATTAAATTTGATGTTATATATTTTCTTAATTTTATTAAATTATTTTATTATTTTAAAAATTTTGTGAGTCATGAATAATTAGACGTGACAATATATTACATCCATGTTTGTCTTTCTAAGGGATCATAAGCTTACGTTCATCCCCGAATAATGGCTATATCTAGAGATACGAGTCATGTTCGTACCTCAAAAAGCGCCATCACAGAATTGAATTGCAACAAGTCAAGAACTTCATAATCACAAACAGGAAACACTGCTAACATGGGATGGTACAGGAACTTTATTCCATTGAATTCATGCATGTAAACATGAATCACAATATCTCCTTTATTACACCTTTCATTTAATTATTTTTCAGTACATATTTGACGATACTTACGTGATCATGAAGTTAACAGATGATGTTGATATCAATATGAAAAATACTCTCATGTTATATATATATGATATTTGTAATACAAGTCGGTAAGATCTAAGGATAAAAAATACTTGAAGAAGGCTCAAGGGCTAACTTACTATGCTGCAAGAGATCAGATTACTGTTTCTTAGTAATGGTTTGTCCGTTGCTTTTTTAATTAGGTTTTTAATGAAGTCTTCTATGTTTTATCAAAAATAAAAATAAATTTATTTTTAGTAACGGTACTACCTGTACAATTATTTATAACGAATTTTATTGTGTCACTAAATATAATATTTGTGTCGTTAAATATATATTAAAAAAAATTAAATAAAAAGTGTAATGAAGATACACTAATCCCAATACTAGTAGCATATGCAAGTATTATTTGAGGACTTTTACGTTGTTTAAGTGAGAAATTTTAGATGGGAAATGGAATGAAATCAAAGGATAGTAGCATATGCACGTATTATTGAACCAATAGCTTATTTAATATAGTCAGCGCCGATGAGTACTTACTCTAGTAGTTAAGATTGAGGTATTGTGATTTTTAGATTTTAAATTCGATTTTCATTTACGTTAGTTTATTTATTTATTTATGTGAAGTGTGTTTTCTCCTTTTATGCGAAACTTGTTTGGTTTGTCGGTTTGTGAGTTTATTTCTTTCTCTTCTAGTGTGAATTTATTTCTTCCTCTTCTAGTGAACTTGATTGTTTCTTAATATGATATATTTGATTATAAATTATATTGTACTTCTAAAAAGGTGAGACTTCAAAAAAATATAATCATTATCATTTATTGGTTTGTGAGTTTATTTCTTCTTCTTCTAGTTAGTGAGGCTTAATTGGTTCTTGATATGATATATTTGATTATAAATTATATTGTACTTCCAAAAAGTGAGATTTCAAAAAAAAAATTTGTTATTTCAAATTGGGGGTACATTCAAAATTACTGCGCAATAGAAGCATTCACCTCAAAATAAATTGACAAGGAGTGAAGTAAGTGAATATTTGTTTTAAAAGTACTTTTATTTGCATTAACAGTAGACTAATATAGAGAAAATAAGACGATAATCCAGTTCAGAAATGTCGTCATTAATTTTAGAGCTGTCATCATTAATTTAAAACTGGGATTCACGTACTCTTCTCTCCTTGAATTATTCTTGTTCCAATTTTACGGTACTACTGTATGTGAAGGCAACGTTTGTACGTTTCATTCATTCATAGGGTCACCCAGCTTAATTGCATAACATGTAGTAGCAGCAGCAGCATTAACCATTAACATTTAACATGGAAATGGTGTGGTCCTTATTCTTATGGCGGTGGCATTTGGCAACTATATATATATATATATATATATATATATATATATATATATATATATATATATATATATATATATATATATGTGTGTGTGTGTGTGTGGGGGGGGGGGGGGGGGGGGGGGTTGCTGTAGATAGATAAACATGGAAATAGTAGTATTACTATTTATAGTACGTAGCAGCAGTAATAATTGTACGGTCAAAGTAATAATTGGGCAAGTACGTGTGGCCATGATGTGAACAAGGCATGGGGAAACGATATAATGCGTTAATTCCACGTATACCAAATTGAATTGACTAGCCTTTGTTCCTCTCTGAATAATAATACATGCTGCTTCAACAAAATAATTAGGTTCCATGCAGCGGATGAGAAAATTATACACTTTTTTTCAGCGTGTGGCTAATAAATATACTCCATCAATTTAAATATATTTATGAAACGACAAATTTTAGAGGAATAATATTTGTTCAACGTATTGTTGATATTAGTTAACAATGTAGTAATGGTGGGGTGATATAAAAGTACTCAATAATTAAAAATAAAAATAATGGTATATTAAGGGATCCAGTGAAAGACATTAAGGCAAAAATAACCACTCGAATTTAATTAACAACAAGAGATAATAAAAATTATTGAATAGTCAAAATATATTAAGTAAATAATGATCAAAATTCTTTTAAAATAATAACTCTGTTAGATTATTTATACTACTTAAATTTTAAAAAAATAATGTCCAATAAACTTAAAAATAAACTCAAAACATAAACAGACTCAAAAATAATTAAACTTACTGGACTAACCTAATTAATAAATAAAAATACATAAAATACTGAAATTATCCATGAATAATAAAACTTAAATTATAACGAATCTTTCTTAATATCTATCCCGCGTCATTCTCTTTTTTTGAAAAAAAATTTGACTACAAAATTTTAAAATAATGAAATATCAAATACCAAGGGGTAGATCAAGTAAGTGCGGTGCTGCTCCTCAAAGAAAGCTTTTGGAAATAATTTTGAATTAATCAAAAAATTTATATTAACCTGTATTTCTAACAAATGATCAAGAATAATAAAACTTATATAATAAATCTTTCTTGATATTATATCCCACATCTTTAGGAATTTATCATGCCTTTTTATAATTTTGAAATTTAAAATATATCTCTACTTTTGAAACTGAATGAATAAATTTTAGGAGGTTTTTTAAAATAATTTATATTTTAAAGACTATAAATTTGTTAGTTATTAATTTGTACTCTATCGTGTTCTGCTAGAATCTTCAGCATAAAACTTCTCATCAACAAGCATATTTTGTCAGCATCTAAAAACTTAAGCCCATCCCTTGGATTTAATATTGATTTAATGATCACTAAACCAACAGCGAGATAAAAGCAGGGCGTATTTAGTTGGGGACAATGTTGATCACTTGATCACCCTTAAATTTGTGATAACTCGAATTAATAAGGGGTAGTTTGGTAAAATGACTACTCTTGAAAGAAAAAAATACTTAAGATTTGTATAAAATTATAGTCTTAAGTTATACTACTTACAATTTGTACCAAATTCAATTACAATATCAATTTTAAAAATTAAGTATGTTTTATTTTCAATTTTAATTAAAATTAAAAATTGTAACTATGTTGATGTTTTTTTTTTCTATGACATTCAATTTCTCTTAAATTGTATAATATGTTTCTTTAAATTTTAATATCTCCTAAATTTTAAGAATTTCTCTTCGAATTTGGCCTATATATTGTCTTAAATTGATTTTATTTACTGATGATTTACATATAAAACATGTTATGAATAATTGATATTAAATTGAGTGTATTTGTCGATAATTTAATGTATATAATATATATGTATTATATATGAAGTGTGTGTGTGTGTGTGTGTGTATATATATATATATATATATATATATATATATATTTAGGAGTAGGGCTCTTTTTTTCTAATTATACTTGATTGTATTTTTTGTATTTACGTTTACTTCCTCTCTTTTCTTTAATAGGATGCAAAAAATATTTGTAATTATTTTACGAATCCCAGTAAATGTCCTCGATTCGATTCTACTCAAGAGTTGATAAATGAGACGATTGTAAAAAAAATAAAAAAAAAATTCAAGAATTGAATCTCGAAAAATAATTTTGTAATGATTAATGTATTTTTAGTGAACTCTATATTTGATAAATTATATTAATTATTATTATTTTACTTATTATTTTTTTTAATTTCTTTAATTATAGAGCGACCACTTTTGATAAAAAAAAAATTCTGGATATGCCACTTGATAAAAGGAGCAGAAAGTAAGGAGTAGAAAGCATATTTTGCAGTATTGACCTTGCAATTTTCTATCCCATTGTCTAAGCCTCTTAGATGATGCAGATTTTTCAGCAATAAATTCATTTAGCCTTTTGCTAAAAAAAGAAAGTAAGGAAAATGGTAAAGGAATGGGAAAGTAAGGAAAGGGATTTTTGTGGGGCTGCACAATTAAAGGAATGGGAAAATGGTATATATTTTTTTTAAATATATGGGATACTAAATTGAATAGAACTTCTGATTAAAAAACAATAATATTAAAAAAAGAAAAAAGAAGCGAGATAATTGCTGGGGCAATGCTACCACACTTACATATATGTATTTCAATCTTGTTGTTTATGATATTGTTATTTTCACGAATAAAAAAATTTAGTTCTTAAAAATCTTTTTTTTTCACATGAAGAATAAATAGTGAGAGAAAACATTATGAAATTAATAAATTTATTTATAGAAATAAAAATTCTTGATTTTAATAAAGCTTTTATTTGAATATATATTTTGATTTTGAGAAGGTTGGTTATTTTCCTTTTGCAACTAATATGAGTTTGTGATGCACGTTCTTCTTCCACGTAAAGATTGTGCTAATAATATATATTTAATTAATTTCGGTATTTCTCTTTCAATCGAAAGCGATTGATTAAATTTGAAAATTTAATTAATATTATTGTACTATTACTGATATTGAAAAATTATTGCTCTTTGGATTATATTGCATTGCATTAAGCATCCGGAAAATTTGTTGGAAAATTCGGAAGATACCAAGAACCAAGAAAGAAACAGAATATTTTCTCTCTCCTTTCCCCTTTTTGATCTACACGAGAAAAACATGCATAGACTCATATTTTCTTTTTGAAACTAACTATATGGTGAGAAATTATAAGAATATATCGAATTTTATTAACAATATTAATCTTTTTTTTTTTAGAATTAACTCGCACGTTAATACAAATAATCAAATTTGAGGCCTAAAGATTTCATAAATTCAATCGTGAGTATCAATTCATCATTTTTATTGGCGAAAGACAAAATAGTAATAAAAAGTCGAGGCTTGACTAAGGTATATGGAAATATATATAAATACACACAATTTATGTGCTTCTTGTAAGTTTGGCATAATGCCCCCATATGCATAGAAATTTGCTATATGCTTCATGTCTGCAGTTTAGTTTTCAGTATTTCACAATTTAATATTGTAGACGGGACAGATGATCAAAATACCACTCCTTTACAATTTTCTGTCCACAGTATTAAACTACGGACACTAAACTGATTTCAAACGACGCCGTCTTAAGATTCAAGTAATCTGAAAAGTCTCGTCCGCAATTTAATACTGCGAATGCTAGTTATATCCAAACGGCGCCGTCTTAAGACTAGGAAACTGAGAAGTCCCGTTCGCAGTTTAATACCGCGGACGCTAGGTCTCCTAAATATAATACGATCAAGTATTGTAAACTTCATAGTTCATAGGCATGACTTTTGGATCTCATGCGATCTAGAGAAGTACTAGAAGTATTCGAATTAAGACTCAAGAATTTTCTATTTCTTCTTGAGTATTCTTATTCTTACTAATTCATGTGATATGTATTTATTTTGAAAATATTTCACCCCATTGGTGTGTGTGTGTGTGTGTGTGTGTATATATATATATATATATATATATATATATATATATATATATATTCATCCTTCCATTTGTTTAGCCATGAATGTTTCTCATCATCCCAGATTATTTGAATCTGTACAACCAACAAGAATATGCAAGAGAAATAGATGATTTTTAACTTTAATAATATGTGTCTGCAGAAGATATCAGAGAATGGATGAGTTGTTTCAACGAGATTCATACAGATGTCTTAAAATATGCAACGGGGATGGGTTAATTATTTAAATCTTTTATGCAAACCCTGGAAGTGCCATCAATGGCACTTTCAGGGTTTGCATAGAAGAGCTAAATAATTGACCCATCTTGGCAGCACATTTTGACCTAGCGTCCGCAGTATTAAACTGCGGACGAGACTTACTTAAAAAATGGCGTCGCTTGCAATGTTGTCAATCCACGTAGCATCCGCAATCTAATACCGCAAACGAGACTGAATTAAAAACGGCGTCGTTTAGATCCATGACCATACCTAGCGTTCGCAATTTAATATTGTGTACAGAAGGCTTACATTTACAGTTTAAATGCATATAATAAGGAACCACCCAAAATCCATACAGGGAAGTTTAAAAAAGCAATCGGATTTTATTAATAGGCAGTTACATACAGAGATAAAGCAAACGCAAATAATAACACTTTATTTGAATAAAAATCTCAAAATAACTCGAGAGAAATGAAATTATGAAGATCCAGGCCTTTTCAATCCTAAAAGTTTCGCTTATCATGGTTTGTAAATATTCCACATGTTGCACACTTTTGGAGTGGTTTCTGTCCTACAAATTGTTCGACGACACTTTTCAACCGTGTTGCTTTTTTACGACCTTTTGTCTGCGAACATATTGAATCAAACACAGGATCATTAGAAGCAGCATCATCAGCATCACGCAATCGACCTCCATAACAAGTTGCACATTGTCCATCGGTCTTATTTTTACACTTTCAGTAGGGATTTTGGCCATAATTATTTCCTCACGATCAAGCATTTTATGAACATAACTAGTGGCTTCTTTAGAAGATGAAACACCTAACACAAAACCTAAAACTCGTTTGGCTAAATGATTGAACTGACAGGTTTGGGTATCAACATAATTTGTGACCAAGGTGAGAACGTACGGGGCAACACCGCTACTTTTATTTGCATATCGGGAATATGAATAAAATTCTTTGAAGTTAGTAGCCTGGGAATGTGACGGCATATAGTACCAGCATGTTCAAACATTTTGCAATTACAGTTTGCCATCCCGGAATCTATATGTTGCACAACTGTGAAATATCTATAGCGAGGTTCAGGCACCATCACTTTGAGCACCAAGTACATTTTGGAATCAAGAGTTAACATCTCCCGCACCTTTTTAGACGTTAACTTGTGCGATTTTATCGGTTCAATTTGAAAATGCCAGAACATCTCTTTCATATATATTTTAGCTGCATGCATCTCTAACGGACCTCCAATCACAAATTTTCTTGCCTGATTGACTGTCATATAATCTTTTTGTTTCTCACTGATGTATTGTTTCTCAATAACTTATTGGGACTTTAACACAAAATCTTTAATCCCCGTGCAAGTATTTACTTATTTGTCAAAAAACTGGTCATACTTTCACTTCTAGAAGTGGTAGTCATTCCCGCTATGAAGAAATTTTTGGAATACACCCCAATCCAATTTTATTTTAATTCATACAGAGATTTCAACCATTCGTGATCCTGGAGACTGTAGTTTTCAAGTAACAAATTCCATATGTCCTTAAATTCTTGAATACTCAACAACTTAAAGACGCACTCGTTAAAATCTAACTTAAAAGTCGGATGCGAGCAATAAATATGCCCAAGTTTTTTAGGATATTTTTTGCTAATGTGCCACACACACAATGCATGATGTGTATTTAGAAAAACCCTAGCAATCGCATTTGACATTGCATGATCTTGATCAATGACAATGGTTATGGGATGTTTGAAATTCATTGCTTCAAGCCACTAGTCAAACAACCATACAAATGTATCTTCAGTCTCAACGTTCAAGAGTGCACACCCAAACAGTACATAATGGTAATGATGATCTACACTCGTGAAAGGAGCAAATGACATGGAATATTTGTTTGTTCGGTATATGGTATCAAAAGTAACAACGTCACCAAAATTTTGATAAGCAAGTATTGACCAATAATCTACCCACATAATATAGCCGATATGATTATCCACGCCTGGTTTTACACTAAAATAAAATATATTTGGGCTCTCACACTGCAACTTTCTCAGGTAATCTATTGTAGTCTGTACATCATTCGACTCGATATTATCACGTCTAATATCTCTAACTATATTTCGCACATCCATTTCAGAGAACCTAACATTGCTCATACCTCATCTCAATGATCTTAGAACATTCATCATCCTATTTAGACCAATCCCAGCATTATTAAGGGTTTCAATCAAATCCCTAGAAACTCTTGAAATATTTTTGTGTGTTTGAATTTATGAAACTTTACTTGGGAACACAAATTCATGATTGTGATTCAGTTCAAGAGTAGACACAAACTATTTATCTTTACTCCTATCATGCACAACATAAAATTTTCTCTATATTATGTTCTATCAATAGAGTCCCTCCTCCACTTTCCCTTAACCACATTATTATCTTCATCATCAGTTATAATCTCATTTTTCTTAACAACCATATATCCAACTTTACGACATTGATACAATCTAGGACAAAAATCTTTAGATCTTACATGTTTTTTGCTACTTTTTATTCTTACTTCAAATCCAACAAGTTTCGCATATCTTCTGTAAAAAATTTCAGCATCTTCCAGCGTATCAAATATTTAACCAACATAAGGAATAGTATCCTCAACTAAAGTAATTTCATCATTATTATTATGCAAATTTTCCTCAGTACTTGATATTGAATGAAATGATTCTTCAGCAAAAAAATTCATGGTAAAATAAATGAATCAGTTGTAAAAATTAAATACAGCTTACCAATTCTTGGTGATGTTTGTCTCCAAGTATGCTTGCTTGCTAGTAGGTTATGCTTTGTCGAGTTGATTGAACATTTTACCATAATTTTACAAGTATTAAACTACGGACGGGAGAAATACTGTGGAGTATGGAACTTTAAAAAAATTATATTTGGCATCCGTAGGAAACAATGTCGTTTTATTTAAGTCCCGTCCGCAGTTTAATACTGCGGACAATGATTTAATACTAAATGGGAGGCTCCTATATGGCATTTCCAGGCTCCGTAGTATTAAACTGCGGATGCCAATTTTTTTTAAACTTCCTGTATGGATTTAGGTGGCTCCCCCTGTATGCTTTTAAATAGTAAATGACATATCACAACCAACAACAACCAATGAAGAATATTCACAAACTACATTGATCAAATTACAAACATAATTTGCACCATAAAAATCCATCAAATTAATGTAAAAAGTGTAAATCCAATAACACATGTTTACAAGGTACAAATTAAGATACATTTGTGACTCTACTAGTCATATGTGTAAATGTCACATGTCTAGCCCTATGTTTATGCAATTCATGGGCAATTCTATACCTAAACAAAGAGGCATCTTCTGCGATCCAGTCGACCTCCCCTAAAAACATGCCTTGGACAATGTATTTAACGTACTTCATTACGTAGACTCCACAATCCAAAAGATTCTTTTGTTTAGGTCGGCCTACCTTGAATTCCTAAGCTATCTTTTTCTTCAGGAAGTTTTTCTCAGGGCTGTAAATCCGCATAGCGTTTATAACAAAATCACATTGTACATTAAAACATATAATGTTAGTATGACAATATAACATAAATGTAATTGACATATGAAATAGACAAAAGTAAGGACGTACCGCATATTCTAGCTCTAGGTGATATCGGCTAATTATTTTGCTACTTGGTTCGTCATCGTACAAAGAATCTATCAATATAACCCGCCACTATTTAATATCTGTAACAAACAAAAAATAATGGGAGTTTTGGTGGTTTACTAGAAGGAATGCAAAATCACACTCTGACATTTTCGGTTGTGCTCTTTGGTTGAAAAAATAGGGCGTCACGTCGAAAATGTCATATTTCTTTTTATTTGTTGGTTTCAATTTGTTATATGGTTTATACCATTGTTGTAGTAATTGAAAAAAATAGCAGGGTATGAAATAAAATTTTACCTGCTCGTATCGGCCTTAGTGTAGACGATCTTCGCATAACTTCAACAAATTGAGATACGCATCGATCGTCTGATCATATACCTCGTTCCCTGGTCGAAGAAATAGTAAGTCCTTATGCGCCAATATGTACTCGTCATCAGGACCTACATGAGGAAACTATGTTTGGTTCACCACATCAGAAAACCAATTCCGGTTTAGCCACTCCACATTTTCTACCTTCAGTGGTTTGAGAGGATCCTTCTTAAAGTACCTTAATCGGTCCACCTGTAGCCATGAAGGAAAATTATTAGACAGGCCCTCCTCCCCACTACGAAGAGGCTTTGAAACTGATTTAGGGTTTGGCATATCTTCTAATATTGGGGTCAACTGTATAGGCTAAAAATTTTCCGCGGTCTCAACATCAGCATTCAGACTCCACTGATGCATGTAAGGGGGTGGAAGTAATATATATATATATATATATATATATATATATATATATATATATTGGGGGTTCCTTCTCAGCTAAAAATGGGATGTTAGGCCGATAAGGGGATCCTTGACTGTATTGGCTGAATGGATCAAGACCGGAGAATGATGTTTCTTACGTGAACTGCTCTTACAGAATGTTGGGGAATGTATTGTTGGGAACTTCAAAAACTCCCTGATACTCTTCATTGAACAATACTGACCTTGCATACGACTCCTCGTACACATGGCGAAGGTCGTGCATAGGTGGTACTAAAAAAAAGTTTCGTACAAAATCTTAAGCTGCCTCGATCTGTATAAAAAAATATTCATTTCATTATAATAAATATATAATATGTTGTAAATGTTCATCAATTAAAATCTTCTAATGAAACTTACGAGGTTTGTAGCTTCGTACTGATGAAATAAGCCACGTGATGTATATGTCTCGTCTGGTTCAACTTATGGGTGACTAATTCTTAGACGGAGTCATCCGCCTATACCACATAAGGTATTCGGCCAGACTAATCTCCTGTCTTATAGCCACCACAAAATGAGATACAATATTTTGTCATGCATACCACGTGGTGATGTAATGGCTCCGCAACTCTATATAATCAAATGAGTGGATCCCTTTCCATTCTCGGCGGAGTTTGATCATATCTACTGGGGATTTAGGAATATCCTTTGCTTCCCCAAATTGTCTCAAGATACGATTTGACATTTGGAATTCAACCACGTCGAGACAAAAGAGGGAAATACGCGAGGCCCCACTATACAATGATGTATGGTACTCTTGTGATACTAGGTGATCGAACTTTGAATATGGCATCCACCGTACCATGGTAGCTGTCATCCCATCAAATTTCCCCCGGTAAAATATTTCGTTGTGATGGGGGTATAGTCTTCTTACCTCTTTTACCGTATGGATATTTTTTTGGTAGGCCTAAGCTCTTGCGCAGGGCAACCAATGATCGACCCCTCTTGTATAATTAAGCCTGCCGATTGACAGACGTTCGTAAGCCCACACCTGTGTCATAATTGATCGAGTTAAAAATCAGCCATACAATTTGAAAGTCAATATCAATTTAAATAAATATCAAACTATACTGAACATAAAATACCTGAAACAGTGTTAAACACCTAGATAAGCTTTTTGCATCAAGGCGGGTTGCTTTATGTAAGTTGCGGTACAAACAAGCCAACACTGCAACTCCCCATGCATAATCATGTACTTTATTAGTATCCTCTAAAAATAGAAGATGCCTAGCATGTATGACATCGCGGTTTGTCAATGCAAATAATATCTTTCCCAAGATAAACAATACGTAGGCTTTGGTGTACGTCATCACCGTTTCAACATCTAGGGAAACTTTGCAAAATCTGCCGCCTAACCACGACAACATAATGCCCCCTCTATTATACTCCTTCTCATCCTCCAGTATATATTTACTAAATTCGCTCTCATTAAACATTTGTTTAAGATTTTGTATTAATGTACATATTATAGGATCCCCTACAACCGGTAATCCTAAAATGAAATATACATCTTCAAAGGTTATTATCATTTCATCGGTGGAGAAGTAAAATGTATTGGTCTCACTACGCCAATGCTCTACTAATACTTTTATCAATGAAGTATCTAGTTGGTTACAAACATTAGTGTTTGTAAAACCCCAGTCGCGTAATAATTCTTTTTGGGTATCACTTAAAACCCACATATCCAACGACCGTCCACTATTATCAGTTCTTAATGTCCTAGTGTGATGGGGATTGTTTCAAACAACTATTGAAATGTGGTTTGGTTGATCCCATAACAATGTATTGACAGTAGGTCTGGGATTGAATTCCATTTCTATAACTAACACAAGGAACATAAACATATATCAACAACACATTGGTAACTAACACAAAAAAAACAAAATATCATTTTTGTAACCAACAAAATAAACATTATTGTATTTTTGTAAACAAAATTCCATGTTTGTATACAATAAAGAAGAATATAAAATATACACATATGATGAATTTAAAACTTACATCACTTGGATTTAGCAAAGATATTAGGTTGGTTGCATTGATTTGTCGATCTCCTTTTGTGTGGTTGCTAGTGTTGTCAAATTCGTAGAAAAGATGTTAGGTTAGTTGCTTGGTTGCTTATATCTCAGATGGACAACAAGGAACAACTACGCATCTGGTTTAGGAGGACTAAGAGTCTTCAGTTTAGTTCTACGGACGATTATTATATTAAAACGACGCCATTTGCATATACCTAGAGTCCGCATTATTAAACTACAGACGGGACTTCTCAGATTCCCAATCTTAAGACGGCGTCGTTTGGATATAACTAGCGTCCACAGTATTAAACTGCGGACGGGATTTCTCAGATTGCTTAAATCTTAAGACGAGGTCGTTTGAAATTAGTTTAACGTCCGTAGTTTAATACTGCGAACAGATAATTGTAAATGAGGGGTATTTTGGTTATCTGTCACATCTGCAGTATTAAACTGCTGAATACTAGAAACTAAACTGCGTACGGGAGCTCTATTAAACCGTTAGATCATCGGATGGACGGTCACGATCTGTTGTAAGGTTAATCTTAAATTGACAACGTTGTCAATGAATCAGTTCTCAAATATATATATATATATATATATTATAACCATTATGTACCAATATATGTGCAATGCACAACAATCAACTAGTCCAATATTCCTACCCCAAGCTTCAAATATCAACGTTCACTTATTACGTACGGTCAATAATTCATACGGTTGAGACCTGGATACTTTCTATTATATTTTGACTCAGTTGGTGGAGTCCTTTTGATTAATTAATCTTGTTTTGAGCTTAATTTTTGTTTCGTTTAGAGTTATAGGATCCATAATATATTAAATTTAGGAAATTGATATTTTCACAACAGAAAATGATATTTTCACATGAAAAGTGTCGCTATAGATCTTATAGTGACGGTTTTCCCCGTCGCTATATATCTATAGCGACATTTTCATGTGAAAATATCAAAAAGTGTTGTAGAAATATCAGTTTCCTAAATCTAAACTAAAGACTATATCTACAATTTAAACATCGTTAGAGTTACGTTTTCAATTAACTTCATTACTGTTCTCTTAATACAATTTGAGTATTTGACAGCTTTTATTATATTTGTGTTTACTGGTTTAATTTTTGTAATCCTTTTGGTGCTAACGTTCCATTCGCCGTGTCACAATGTCACCAATTTTTTTACAATACAAGTTTATTGATACAATATAAAATAAATTTAATGACAATATATTAATTTTCATTGATAATGGTGTCACTACTATCATTGCTAAAAACACTACTTTTATCACTGATTATATATTAAAGAAAAGGCTTAAATACACTTTAAACATTAAATTATTTTGCCTTTTAGAATTTAAACCCTAATGTTTCTACTTTAAGACATTAAACCTTAATATCTCTAATTTTTTTTTATAAATTAAACCTTTTGGCCACCGAATTTAACATTTTTAAAGGAATAAGTCACGTGACTTAAAATAAAAGGATAATTAAATCTTTTAAGGGTATATATCGTTTATATTAGCTATAATTTTTCTACATCTTCATTCTTTATCATACAATAATCACGTGCCTACAATTTTATGTGCTTTTAAAGATATTTAAGTTCTTCTTTAATGTAAAAAATTAAGTATTTTAAGAGTATATATCGTTTATATTGGCTCCAATTTTTTTTACTTATTTTCTTCATCATACACTAAACACATGTTTACAATTTTATGTGCTTTCAAAGATATTTAAGAGTCAAATTATCCAAAATACTCTTATTCGGATCAATTATTACACGTCGGTGGCCGAAAGGTTTAATTTATAAAAATTTAAAGATATTAAGATTCCATGTCTTAAAGTTGAAACATTAAGGTTTAAAGTATAAAAAACAAAAAACTTTTAAGATTTAAAGTATATTTAAGTCTAAAGAAAATTCTCATCCCATGCATATATATATATATATATATATATATATATATATATATAGGGAGCGGATCAGGTGCGGGATCCCGCATTTTAACAAAATGCGGGACTTTTTTTTTTTTTTTTTTTTTTTGCTATTTTTTTTAAAACAACTAAAAAAATAAAAATAAATAATTATGGAACTGAAATTTTTACATAATACAGTGTTTTGGGCGTGATTTGGATACATATAACAAAACATGTATGTACAGTTGTGCAGCCTGTACATACATGTTTTGTTATATGTATCCAAATCACGCCCAAAACACTGTATTATGTAAAAATTTCAGTTCCATAATTATTTATTTATTTTTTTTTAGTTGTTTTAAAAAAAAAATTTAAAAAAAAAAAAAAAAAAAAAAAATTCCGCATTTTAACAAGGTGCGGGATCCCGCACCTGATCCGCTCCCTATATATATATATATACACACACACTTAGAGTACGTAAGGTTCAAATATCAATATTTCTTGTAGGAATAACAAGGGATCAGTCTTGCATTCTTGAGAGGGGAACTCGTAGAAGTAGCCAAAAAAATGTTTAATCCTTTAGGGCTAGGGCCATTAAAGAAGCTTGTTTGCAATGGAAAAATTCTATAGTAATATAAGTATAAGTATACATACATAGACATGTATATATAGATACTACATACAAATTGTATATAGTGAAACTAATGTAAGGTTAAATGGAGGGTGGCCCAAATTCGGTTTTGATTAGAAATGAAATTTTGTACGGAAACTAAAATATTCGAGATTCTCAATTTACTAGCCCTATTCCAAGGAACTTCTTTCGAAGTAGGGACAGAAGATTGAGTACCCTTTCCCTTATTTACTTACAAAAGACAGAAAGTACTTCCTTCACTGATCTGAGATCTCATATCTTCCCAACTACTTGATGACCCATATATATGAGTCATTTCCAAGGTGAATTATTAAGCGGGGGGAGTGGGGGATCAGTTTGAGACTTTTTGGAGCGTTTGAAACTTATAAATGTGAAAGAAGAGAAAGAAAAAGCTAAAAAATAAAATAAAAAATGTATAAAAAAATAAAAAATATCTTAATGAAATGTATTGAATATTTAAAGGGAAACAAATGGAGTTTAAAGTTCCTATAGTACTTCAGAACAAGGGTTAGTGGTAAAGGTTTTTTGCCTTTACTCTGTAAATTCACATGTCAGAAGATAACAGGCGATAAAAGAATAAATATCTCCCAGTTCCTCTCTAGCCTTCTCCAAGCTCCCGAATTGTAATAGTATAAATTCTATAAAATAAAAAAAAATATTCTTATCACTTTAAATATATCTCTAGTATTAAATTGTAATAGTGTAAGTTCTAAAAATAAAAAGAGTCTTATAATTCTTATTTCATTTTTAAATTTTAACCGAGTTGGAAATGTTCACGAGGTCTATGTAGTAGGAATTAAAATATTTTAAAGGCCATAATTTTTTTTTAAAGATGTTTCTATTTTTAACCTAAAATATAAGAATTTTTTCCCAACACTAAAAATATATCATAAAATATTCGACAAAGTACTCTAGAATATAATAACTAATATGAATTTAAGTGAAATATCATTTTTAGATCCATGTTTTATTTTTCTAAACATATGGATCCACTTGAAATATTAAACCATAAATTACAAATTAACCACTTCAATCATACAGTACTTTACCGTAATCCTGATTACTTAAAATATACAGTGCTATTTTCTCCTCCAAAGATGCTACCCAAGTTTCAGTGACTTGGTTCCTCTCCTTCTACTCGCTCTTTTATTTTTATTTATTAATTTATTTATTTTTATGAAAAAAAAATGATTTAACAATTATACGTTATACATGAAATCTGACTATGTATATAAAATTTTAATGGTAAAATATGTTTAGTCCTTGTAATATTTTGCAGGATTGATCATAGTTTCATGGTTAATCAGACAATTTTTTTTAAATATAAATTTATGAATTCTGCTATGTATATGACAAGTTTGTGTTGAATTACTATTACAAAATATTTTAACACGTGAGATTGATAGAATTATAAGAGAACTTCAATTTTTACATATTTTTCTATAAAAATTGCCATTAATACTTCTCAACATAACTAGCATCTAAATAATCGACGCAAAATATCCATAATATATATCATTTTCTTAAATTTATATGATATTGGTATAAATTTTAAGTAGTTAGAAGGGAAATACACATTAGTATAATACATGTAGCTGGAGGCCAATTTTTTTATACTATTCAAAAAAAGATATAAAAATAATTTTTCTCTATCTTTATGAATCTAGAAATGATTAGAGATGGAAACATATATATATATATATATATATATATATATATATATATATATAAAATAAATATTTGGCTTCCCGAGTCAGAGAAATAAATAACAAAATAAAGGGTTTCTTGCCATTTCAAAAGATCCATTCAAGATTATTTGTACTATGAAACATCCGTATTTTAATAACTTTAAAAATTATGAATATGATATTTATGCTTCAATAACTCTAACAATCATATCAAATATGCTTCAATAACAATCATATCGTTATCACAGTATCACTTGATGGGTTTTATATTAATGAATTTGGTTCAAAAAATAAACTAATTAAAGATGTTAACAACTAATAGGAAAAAAACTATTCCCATTTGTACAACTATTTTGGACCCACAGGCATGTGCCCATGTGTACATAGTTAAAGTATTTCAACTATTCCCTTTCCACAATTATGATTTTATATATATATATATATATAAGATAGTCATTCATAGTAAATAATTGTTATGAACACTATTCCAACAAACGCATCTCCTATCGTTTTATGCAATGCAAGATTTAACGGACAAGATTAATGGAGATTAAACCCCTCTACGACTAAGAGTAGCGGTAGGCAAAAAAATAAGATACTTGTCTCAACTCTTAGTAGAGACGTGAAGGAATGTTTTAAATACCTCTATCTTAGTTAAATTTAAATAACTTTAATGTATTTATTTGTAATATAATTTATATTAATTAAATCAAATTATATTATAATATAGAGTTTAAATATTAAATAATCAAATTGTCACAATATTCAAATTTTATTACTAAAGAAATTATTTATACAAATAAATACATTTTATATAATAGACAAATTTAAATTTTATTAATTAAGAAATTATTTATAAAAATAAATATATTAAATATAATTGACAATGTTAAATTTTATTACTTAAAAAATTATTTATACCAATAAATATATTGAAACTATTTAAATCTAACTAAAGTAGGGCTATGGAGTATTTAGGACATTCCTTTATGTCTCTACTAGTATCCTAGTTTTTTGTCTGACGCTACTCTTAGTAACGGGAGGGGTTTAATATCCATTAATTTAGCCCGTTAGATCTCGTATTGGATGTTGGGAGTTTCGTTTGCTAGAATAGTGTTCATAGCAACTATTTATTATACATCACTACTTTATATATATATATATATATATATATATATATATATATATAGAGAGAGAGAGAGAGAGAGAGAGAGACACACACACACCTTTCAATTTTCTATAAATAACTGATTTATTGGACCTTCATATTATGTAAATACAGTATCTTCGTATATAGTCATGCGTAGGAGTTGCATCAATTGTCTTCATCCTAAATAACAAAATTCACATGCTACGTTTATATTGCAACATGGACTACATTGACTCACAATAGTATACAAATTTTACAAACTTATAATTAGGTATATATTATATGTATAAGTAAATCATCTTGTATACATAGGTCAAATTCCAATTGGTTGATTAACTCAATCGCGCCGTATTGTTCGACTTAAATGTCATCATGCTCTTGGTCAATTATATATTAGTCAAATATGTATTGGTTGATTAACTTTAGTTTTGCACATTCAACTGTTAAATTAGTGTTATTTTATTAGAAATCAAAGGCAATTAGAAGAGTTTCTAGATAGTTATGCATAAGAAATAAATTCGGAAATGATTGGGACCAGTTGAAGGTGATATATCAACAAGCCTGGTATTAATGCCGATCATAACACGTTAAAAACACACATAGTATTTACCCTAATTAATCATTCTTATCTTAGTTTGTCTTGTTATTTGTCAAGTTGTAATTTGTAGTATTTATTTACGGTTGAGACATAAAAAATCTGGTTACTTTCAAAGTAAATATCTATTCATTCGTTTATTGTCAGCAGTCACAAAGCATAAATATTAATTTCAGAGTATTTTTCCTACACGTGATCGAGTCGAACAATTAGCCTTTCACTTTAAAAATCTTACATTTACTACTAGATTTTTAGTTGTGAAAGTGATTGTCTTTATAATTTTATTTTTTTTTAAATTTTAAAAGAGGTACATTTCATATTAATAAAATGTCTTTTTTACTGAGAAAAAAAGTGATAATTTAGGTTAGATGTGTGGGGGCTACATCAGAAAACAAGAAATCTAATTTCAATGAGGGGGAAAAGATGATATATCATGAGAGCCCTACAAGGGCCCTTAGCCAGCTTTCATGTGAAATACATGGCTCCAATTTCCAATAAACACAATTTTCTTGGTCTACCGCTATCAATTCATAGTGATGCCAAAAGATGCATACACATGAAAAAATAAAAGTGTGGCTGTAATCAGCAATCAGTAATGTCTAGATGTATTGACAATGAGAGTATTAACAAAATGAAAATGTTAAAATATATTATTTCTTCCTTAGCAAGTGTATCATATGAATTGCCCACATGGGGTTAACAAACATATGAACTGTAGTCCTAAAGCAGCCCCCCCCCCCCCCCCCCCCCCCCCCCCCCCCCCCCCCCCCACCCCAAAAATACTTTTTTTGGCTGTCCTTTTTCTTTATTAAAGGTAATATAAGAACTATAAAAGCCCTAACTCTCTATTTTTATGAACCATCATTCATTCACATTATTTTTAGTCATCCACTATACCTTTATTATCATGGAAGAACATAATAACATAGAAAGTGTACCTCAAGAATATAACTTTTCCTCCTCTTCCACCACCACTTCCTCCTCTTCCTCCACCACCTCTACGACGAATTCCGACAGCTTGAACTCGTCTTCTGCCGCCGCTATTACCTCTTCCTCCTCCTCGGCCGCCTCATACGTGGCGACTTCAAAGGAAACCAAGGCTAAAAAGGGCTCAAAAAGAGTGATTCATGAGCCAAAAAATGACAATGAGTCTAACAAGCGGCACAAGAACGGTAGCGGCGGTGGTGGCAGCGGCGGCTCCGCTCATCCTACGTATCGTGGAGTACGAATGCGCAATTGGGGCAAATGGGTATCTGAAATTCGTGAGCCCAAGAAAAAATCAAGAATATGGCTAGGGACATTTTCTACAGCTGAAATGGCGGCTCGAGCCCATGATGTAGCCTCTTTAGCCATCAAAGGTCACTCGGCTTATCTCAATTTTCCCGAATTGGCTAATGAACTTCCACGGCCGGCCTCCACGTCACCTAAGGACATACAAGCGGCTGCTGCCAAGGCCGCAGCATCTATATCTTCGGAGCAAATTAGGTGTGGAGGAGCTGAAGCCGAGCCAAGCCAAGCCGAGCTTTCCATTTCCAATTCATCAACAAATTTGTCAATTCTAGACACCCAAGAATCAATGAATTCTCCATCAATTGATGATGATGATGTAGTTTTTGACCTACCTGATCTTTCCATAGATAGCATGGATCGAAGTGATGGATATTTTTACCATGCTTTATCATGGCAGCTGGCTGGAGCCGATACGGGATTCCGGCTTGATCAGGAGCCATTTATATGGGAGTACTACTAGCTAAGCTAGCTATTGAATTTATATATATGGCAAAGAGCACTAACATTTACATATATTCATCACAAATGATGAAAATAAATTTCACTGTAAATTGGTCTCCAAAAAGGATAGCCAAATGTGGAAACTGGAAAGTACTCATGTTTATACCTGGGTCTTTTTTCCTTTTTTTTTCTTTTTGTAACTTGAAAATTAAACTAGGAGTAGTAAGTACATTTCTTGTTCTTGAGAACCTGCCCCCCTCTTCTCTCTTGTGAGAGTAGTGGGCAGTATATAAACAAAAAATAAACAAGAAGTTTTTTTTTTTTGTACAAATGTGAGTTGTATCATGATGTTGAATAAGATTCACATCAAGGTTTGAATTCTTCCTTAATTCAGAGGGATTTATGGGACTGAGTGCATACATTTTACTTGAATTATATGCATTCACATTTCCTGAATTTGATGCAATTATAATTTGGTAAATGCTCAGTTGTTGAATTGAATATAGCCTATAGCTAAGAATGAAATTGGTTTATGAGTAGATAATTAAGATCTTATGAGTAACATCTTAGCTGATGTTAATATATGTCACTATTATTATTAATATGTTATTACTATTAACATATAAATACATTTAATAAAATGTATTTAAATATATATTTATTAACACTATTACGTAATAAGAATTTATATTTTTTATAGGCCAAATTGCAAAAGTGTTCCTCCAAATTGTCATCCAATTTTAATTTGGCCCCTTAAGTGGCAAAAATCTCAATTGAGTCCTTAAAGTGACAAATTTAATCCTTTATAGAACAAAATACGAGGGAAATTACTAACGTGCGGACATAATTGAATCAAATTAGCCACTTGAAAGACTTAATTAAGATTTTTACCACTGAAATTTGGTGACAACTTGAAAAGAAACTTTTCTAATTCGACCTCTTTAATATAATTTAGTAAATTATTTTAGAATATTTTTGCCTATTTATATTTATTTTTAATGATACAAATATGTTATTATTAGTTAGATAATATAGTTTTAGAATAAACCAATTTTCTTCTAAAATTCATCTTGACTAATATTTATTTATTACTATTATTAAGATATAAGTATAAATATAATACAATCACCAAACATATTATTCAATTATTAAGTTTAAAAACCAAAAATTAATTTCTATATCATAGTTAATTTTTTAATTTAATAATCAATCGAATAAATCTCAACATGTGTCATTTATCCTTTTTTTCAACCTACTGTTAATTAACATTTAACTTCGAGGGATAGAATCTTCTAACTTAACGCCTTTATAATAATTATCGTTACTTTTTGAGAATCAGGTAAGCAAAAACTTCTCTTCTTTATTATTTTCATATTCATATTTTTTGCAGGGTTGGTGAGCTTGTCTTGTTAAAAGTTTTTGTCTATTATAAAAAAACTGAAAATGGCTTTCACTTGGCATAAAACATAATAACACACATTATGGTGTAATAATAGTTTCATAATAGCTTTTTTTCCCTCTCTTCCGTTTACCAAATCGTAAGAACAATCTTCCATATATGGGGTGATCATGATGGAAGATTACTGTATGATCACTTTTCTTTCTACTAATGATTCAATGTTTGAAACTCTGCCTACACTACCCAAAGAATTAGGTGACAGCATCATATAGCTAAAGTAAAAATAACTTAAAAAAGTATGCATCTTTGATAATGTTATGTTAACCAAAGCAAATTACCATCTCTCCCCCCCCCCCCCCAAAACACACACACACACACACATATATATATATATATATATATATATGCCCCTATAAATCTACATTAAAATAATTTCACTTTTATGAGTGATAAGTGACCTCACCATCACTATCAAACATTCATAGTCTGTCTATATATATATATATATCATTGTGCAAAGTGGCAAGAAATGAGACAATATATAATCTCTTGTTCCTCAACCAAATCTTTCATATGCTAATGAATGCAATGAATAGTTTAGGGTCCATCCATAGCTAATTATTTGGGGGGCACTTAAGAAATCAAAGTACTTATTAAGGTAGGGACCCAGGCTAATATAACCAGATATATAATAATGGATCCAATGGGAATATTTAAGTAGAAATATTTGAACTTGGACTCTCTTGAGTCGCAACCTTTTGTGGTGGATCCTTCTATATTTCCAATTTAAGGGTCCCATGCATTTGGAGACCAATTTTAAAAGTTATGATTTTAATGGAATATCACAATCTTTTATGGGGTCCACGAAAATTAGCATATTTGTATTATAAAAGAGTAAGAAAATAGAAATTTAAAGGTTTTACTAATACTTAATGGTAAAGGATTTTCATATTTTAACTTTACTTTTTATGATTTCTTATCTTTTCTTGACCATGTTGATGAGTAGGAATAAAACTAAGACACTTTAAAGCGATGATTTTATTCAATTTAGGGTACAAATTATTGGAGAAAAAAAAGTCAAAAAAGAAAAAGAACTTTAACCTTAGTAACCTATCAGATATGATAAAATATAATTAGGCCTTTTGTTTAGGTTTTAGGGCATGCTTATTTTGTTGCTAACAAATGGGAACAATATACATATGTGTTGGTTTTCCAGTTGAGTTTTTACAATATTGCAAAGGTTGAATACTGTTTGACACGTCTAAACAAACATGCCTTGTTCAACTGTCAGGATCTACCAACTAAAATAAATGAATAAATAAATAAAATTCTACAAATAATAGAAGAAATTAACTCTGAAGATACACATGGTATGATTGGTCGGAAGCATGCCTAACATCATGTATGAACATTTTAATTATTAAGTATACAAGATCGAAATGTGTAACGTGAGACAGAACAAACAATACACATGCATCTTGATTAATTAGGATACTAATTAATTATTTATTTGAAATTGTTGGATTATATAGTCCATTTGTTGTAGAGTTAATTAATTATTAATATAACTCAGACGGGTTTTTTCAAAATCCTTGAGAGATACAAGTGGAAAGAGCAAGAATTTCATCAAAATTTTCTCTCTTTTAAGTTGGAAAGAAGAAACGTTGTAGAAAAACAAGAGAATCTCTATTTCTATTTTTTTGGGACATGAGAAAGAAAAAGAAGTGCATCAAATACAGTCTTTTGCGCCAAAAAAAAAAAATTTAAAAAAAATTGGCCAGTTGATAATGTTGAATGCTTTTGATGTATGTTAAGTTCCTTTAGTGCATGTTCGGTTGCAGCTTCCTTACTTTATTGTGCGAGAGAATTCTCTTACACACACACACACATATATATATATATATGAAAAATGTAATCTAAAATATTGTTTTAATTAAACTTGATTAAAGTTACTTAATAAAATAACGTAATTTTGTATAAAATTTATAATTAAAAATTACTTTTTAATAAAATCCTAAAATGAAATATCGAACCCTAAGTGATAAAACTATGTTGTTTTATTAAATAGTTTAAGACATGTCTTGTATAACATTTTTTCATATATATATATACTAACTAACTTTAACGGCTAAAATCCTAGAAGGTAATTTTCATATATATATATATATATATATATATATATTTTCATATATATATATATATATATATATATATATATATATATATATATATATATACGGAAGAGATCAGGGACATACCCTCTAAACTAACATACTTGGCTTAACAAGCATACTTATTTAAAACCCATCATTTATTTCTTCTCTCTCCTCATGCCGTATACCCATCTCTTTATTTCTTCTCTCTCCTCACACCTTCTCAGACAAAACTCGACCAAAACCCTTCATTCGATTTCGAAAAAATCACAGGAATCACATCCCAACAAATCGAAATCGAAAAATTCGTCCGGCCATACAGTTCGATGGATAGGTAATCTACGGATCGACACCTCTGCAGCTCCGCCAATGCAACTCCAGGTCATTTAATCATTCGTCCATCAGTTCGCCTCGCTCATCAGAGTATTACCTGAATTGGTGGCGGAGGCCTCACAGGATCTTCGCCTATCAGATTGGTCAGTTTTGCCCTAATTTTTCTCTGTATATCTCTCTCACTTTATATACTACACATATATGTCGTTGAAGCTTTATGGTTACAATTACTGAAGGAGTATAATTTGGCTGAGATTTATTGGTCGTGGATGTATAAAGTTTATGTTAACAGTAAATGTTTTGTTTTGAAGTTTATTAAACTGATGTTTTTCCCCAATTTGTTTTCTTCATGTATTCATCTTCTTCTAACTTCCATTAGAATCGTGAATGCATCACTATTGGAAATAAACTTTCCTAATACATTCCCTTAAGAGCATCATTATATATGAAAGCATTACATGATTGAGATGGCCTCTCTTATAATACCTAATACTGGCAGAGCATGAACTCAAACTTGAGAAATCATGGCCTTTCTAGTTTCTCAACTTTCGATTTGTTCCACAGAAGGAGTATAATTTGGCTGAGATTTATTGGTCGTGGATGTATAAAGTTTATGTTAACAGTAAATGTTTTGTTTTGAAGTTTATTGAACTGCTGTTTTTTCCCAATTTGTTTTCTTCATGTATTCATCTTCTTCTAACTTCTATTAGAATCGTGAATGCATCACTATTAGAAATAAATTTTCCTAATACATTCCCTTAAGAGCATCATTATATATGAAATCATTACATGATTGAGATGGCCTCTCTTATAATACCTAATACTGGCAGAGCATGAACTCAAACTTGAGAAATCATGGCCTTTCCAGTTTCTCAACTTTCGATTTGTTCCACAAAAGTTTTAGGTTTGGGTGACAAAAATCTTATTTATACTTGGTGAATGTTATGGTACTAATGCGAGAGAATTAGGCCATGTCTCATTCTAACATGTTAGTTATAGACAACATATATGCTCAGACCACTTAAACCTTGTATACCAGTTATTGGGGTAGGCTACATGGATGTTTATAACCCATGTGTTATATTCTGTTTTTTGTAAGATTGGATTATTGTTTTGAAATTATATTTTTTTTATTCTAAATGTTTTTTCTTTTGTGGCTTTTGGATGATCAAAAAGATTACACAATCTGTAATTGAAAATGAAATAGCTGTAAGCATTATATTTATTTTTTTGCTCAAGTATGGAACAGTTATTATTCATAAGTTCCCATTTTTGTTCTTCTTCTTTTCTTTTTTTAATTTTTATTTTTTAGGTTTTCCATACGTGTTCAAATAAAACTCTACATTTTGCTCATTTTTCATTTTTACTTCTATTTCTTTTGTTATATTTAAATACCAAGTGTTTGCTCTACTTACCATTGTAGGGACGAAAGTGTAACCCAAAGCAGCAGTTGTAATGTGAAGATGCACTTGGTTCAAATGTGAAGATGTTGCTCAAGGATCGTTCATTCTGTATTGAATTATTAGGAGAGTGTCTTGAATTTGATGATGAACAGCTGAAGGAGACTGCAACTTGGACTCGAGGGATGCTTACACGTGTCTGTGGATAAAATTCTCATTTCGTTTCTCCTCTGTATTGAGTCTTTTTGTGTATTTCAGTGTAAGTTTCTGAATTGCGCAATGTTTGTATGATCCGTTTCCATGGGGTCAAAGAAGTCCTTGTTAGATTATAAGTATTAAGGTCACTAGATATTGGTGGCCTGGAACACTGGCAGTTTATGTAATGGCACAGAACAACTCCTGTTTTTACTGTGACGTGAGATGTCCAATTTAATTGATTCAAGTTGCTACATTTGTTTGCTTCAGACTGAATGGACAATCTTATTTAGTTTGTTATAATTTATTTATTTTGGTCAATTTTCATGAATGAATGTCTTGAAGAGCAGTGATCTTGAGGTTTTCCTTCACAAAGCTGTGGTTGATCAAATTTGCAATTGAACATTAGTATCCAGAATTTGCTACTTTAAACTCCCTGTCAAAACACATATCATTTCAATACTGATTTACAAAAAATTGACACAACGACTTTCATACTAGTGCAACAATTCCAAAATTTTCATTACACCCAACATCAAAGAAATTGACAACAAGGGCAACAAAAATTCCATTAAAAATAAACTTGGGCAAACATCAAAAGTTTTTATTACACCTAACAACTTTCATTACTCTAAGCAAGCAACCAAAAATCATCCACTTCCAATTTACAATAATATGATTAAAAATAATAACCAAGAACAAATAAGTGCAATAATTAATTTCCTTTCATCCAAGTGGGTTCTCTGATTTCCCTCCTAAGCTTGTTTAATGTGAGCAAGTCCTCTAATTCAGCCTCTTTTATCTCCACCTGATCTACAATTTCCTTTTCCTTCAGTTCTTCATAGTCAGTTATGTCTTGCATCATCACCTGCCATGATACTTGAGAAACTCCTTTGCAACTACATGCATCTGAATGATTTCAACGGGAGATTGGTCAGGCAGGATCAGTAATTATATTAAGAATGTCCATTCTGAATATAAAATTTAAATTGACAGTACATCAAACATTATTAAGACTAACTAGTTACTGTTTCTATGGGTACAAGAACTTGAACATGCAAATGTGCAACCTAACACCTACATATATATTTCGTTTTTTCAATAATACAAAAATATACCAGAGGTACAAAGCATGCAGATATCATTCCCATTTTGTTTATTTGGCAACAACTAAGCCACACAAAAAGGCCTATAACTGATGATTAATTTATTAAGAAGCTGAGAATTTTTCCGTCTAAAATAGACCAAGAAGAGATGCAATATCCAACCTTACTCTCTTGTTTTCTGTTGAATTGTTAAACCTAGCTTCCAGTTAATATCAATATTATCATTTAGATTGAGTTAGGAGGTTAATGGGAATTTGAATTTTTCTTCAAATTCATGGTTTTTTTTAAAATTGTACTCACCTTAAATTAGATACTTACATGTCTACCTGTATAGCAAGTTCCGTTGTCGGGCATATGACAATAACACCGGTCCCATTCCGAGGAGCAAAGTGAAGTTGATACAACAACTCAACAGAGAAGAAGATGAACACATAAAGAAAACAATTTGGGGAAAAACAACAGTTCAATAAACTTTAAAAGAAAAACATTTACTGTTAACATAAACTTTATACATCCACGACCAATAAATCTCCGCCAAATTATGCTCCTTTAGTAATTGTAACCATAAAGCTTCAACGACATATATGTGTAGTATATAGAGTGAGAGAGAGAAATACAAAGAAAAATTAGGGCAAAACTGACCAATCTGATAGGCGAAGTTCCTGTGAGGCCTCCGCCACCAATTCAGGTAATACTCCGATGAGCGAGGCGAACTGATGGACGAAATGATTAAAATGACCTGGAGTTGCATCGGCGGTAGCTGCAAAGGTGTCCGATCTTGTAGATTACCTATCCATCGAATTGTATGGCTGGACGAATTTTTCGATTTCGATTTGTTGGGGATGTGATTCCTGTGATTTTTTCGAAATCGGATGAAGGGTTTTGGTCGAGTTTTTTCTGAGAATGTGTGAGGAGAGAGAAGAAATAAAGAGATGGGTATACGACATGAGGAGAGAGAAGAAATAAATGATGGGTTTTAAATAGGTATGCTCGTTAAGCCAGGTATGTTAGTTTAGAAGGTATGTCCCTGATCTCTTCCGTATATATATATATATACACACTAACTAACTTTAACGGCTAAAATCCTAGAAGGTAATTTACAATACCTAGGTCAGATTACTGAACACTAATAAAAAATATCTTGAAGACCTCTTTCTTCAAGATTAAAAAATCCAGCTTTCAAATTCTTGGATTCATTTAGAGGGGCGAAAGGGTATAAAATAATATATAATGTGGGGTTATTTACGTAATTGCAGCATCCGCCCGTTAAAGTTTACTTTCTATCCCTCTAAGAAGGGACGAAATGTAATAAATCTAACCATTAGATACAGATGCATTAGCTAATGGTAACTATATATATTAGTTAGGAGAAAGATTCACGGTAGATGCTAGCGAACTTCTAGTAAAATGAATTCAAGATATTTTTTATTAGCATTCAGTTCTCTAACTTCCGACTGATCTGATATTTTGAGATTAGGTATTGCCTATTCGTGCTCGTTTGCATTAACTTGTTCAGACATTGTAGTAGGGGCGATTGTCAAAAATACTACGAGGATTCCTTCAAAACAGTTCCCCGTGATACGCGACGAGATCGTGTGGATGGTGATTACCTGTTTCTTTTGTATAAGATCGGGAAGAAAACAAAAAGGAGACTGTTTTCATCTTACCTGCTTCTTTTGTATAAGATCGTATAAGAAAAGAAAAAGAGACTGCTTCTTTTGTATAAAAAAAGAAAAAGGAGACTGAGATTTTAAAATATCTTGGGCGAAATATAGTTTAGTACCTCATATTTTTCTTAAACTTTAGATCTAATCCCTTAAGTTGCAGACTTTTCTTTTATGCCCTTATTTTTCTTTCATAATCACCCCTAAATTTTTTGAGTTTACATTTTAACCCCTAGACCCCATATTTTCAGTATTCCCTATTCATTAGTTTAATTTTCAGTTAGTATAAATGAGATATAAATGTGAAATATTAATAATATGCTTTTGTTTTTAATGGTATTTAAAAGTATTGCTTGTGAAATAGTAATATATGTATAAAATTTACATTTTTAACGATTTGTCGACTTGCGGTCGACTAGTCGCCTAAGCGCTTAAGCTCCCGGCTATCGCCTCGCCTCGCCTTGTCGCCTTAATAACTATGCTACTAACTCTACATCATGCGTAGGGTAATTCTTCTCATATTCTTTAAGTTGTCGAGAGGTATAAGGTATAATGTTTGCCTAAATCTAGGTTAGCACAACACGCAAGTATACGTGATCAACAAGTAATATAATGATAAGAGAGTATTATTTCCACGGAGAAAAACTGCAATTTATACTAACAACTATCAATCTTGTATTAACTCAATTTTATTAAACAATTGATTAAAAACTTGTGAATTTATGAAACTAAATAATTAATTAAAGTAATGCTAACTACCACGAGATTGAAAATAGATTATGAAGACTTAATATTACAATTTCACTTATTGCTTCACTTGGATCAATATACTTCCTGTTAAGTTATGTTAACTATTCCGGATTGTTAATCAAGAACTCATCAATATTTATGACCATCTCTCGACGTATCATAAACGAATCAACTTAAATCTACAGATGATAGAATTATGATGAACACCTTAGTTAACTAATTTACTATATCTCTATGTAAATTACAATTAAAAGGATTTAAAGCACAGGTTTCCTATCAGATTACATGCGACATATAGGTATATCTCTATCCTATACACAAATTATGAATTTCATCATTATGCAGAAAACACAATCACATGCTATTATGATCAGACCTAAACCTATAATCCATCTCTCGAGTTCATATAGATTATCACGGTAATTACTGGTTAAGCAATTAAGCAATTAATCGCAAATCATAATAGACAATCTGATAATAATCAACAATAATTAACAAGGAAGCATATCAGTCAAAGCTACACAATAAGATCTATTGTAATCTTAAAATAGAAATTAGTTCATCATCATTGAATTAAAAATCATAATCCACAATTGATAAAACATTTAAGATACACGTAGAAGATTAGGGAAGAGAATAAAAAAAATGATGACGCAATCCTTAACTCTCTCCTTCAACTCCTAACTTGAATCCTTCTTGCTCTCCCAATTGCTACAAGCCTCCAAGACTGAATCTCAAACTAGGGTTTGCTACTAAGTTGAATGAATGAATGAATGAAAATTGAATATAAATAGCTATATATAGCTTTCTGTCTTAATTCCTAGCCTAATTATAAATCCAAAGTCATATTACAACTTAATTGATTTAATTAATTAAAAAGTCAACTTTTGGTCAATTTTGAAGTGGCGCGACATCGCTTGAAATAGCTTGGAATTAGGCGTTGTCGTGCTCAAATGGCAGAGAGCATGTATTCGAGTTTCCAGAGTGGTGCGGTCATGTTGCATCCCAGTTCATTTTGGGCGGGGCCACGCTGGTCCCCTTTCTTCGATTCTTTGATCTTCTAGCTTGCTAATCCCATCCAGTTGCTATCAATCTAGTTCCCAAGCATATGTCCTACAAAAACAACATAAAATGTATAAAATGTAACACAAAACTATGGAAATGAACAACAATCCAAGCCTGATGAGACCCGATTCGTAGGTATAAAGTCCACTCATCATATAACTTTTTTGTGTGACATGAAAATGCAACGTAGACATCTACTTGAAGTATCACTATAAATGATAAATCCTCCCAATCCTGATGGTATGGTCAGAACAGGGGCTGAAACGAGTCTCCTCTTAAGTTCTTGGAAGCTCTTCTCGCATTCTTCGCTCCATTCAAATTTTGTGCTTTTTTAAGTCAGCTGAGTTAATGGAGCAGCAATTTGAGATAAGCCTTCTATGAATATCAAAAAATATCCAGTTAAGCCCAAAAAAGTTTCGTACTTCAGTTACTGTCTTATGTTGTTCCCAATTTAATATTCCCTCAATCTTCGCAGGGTCAACCGATATCCCCTATTTAGAAATCACATGCCCAAGGAATATTACTTCCTCAAGCCAGAACTTATATTTCTTTAACTTGGCATACAGTTTGTTCCCACACAGCTTTTAGAGTATTAATCTCAAGTGTCGTTCATGATCCTCGCGCCTCTTAGTGTATACAGAGGATGTCATCAATAAAGACAACCACAAAATGATCCTAAATATTCCTTGAATATTCAGTTCACTATGTCCATGAAGACAGTCGGAGCATTAGTTAATCCAAAGACATGACCAAGAACTCGTAATGTTCATATCGAGTTCCAAAAGCAATCTTTAAAAATGTCATCACAGCTTTAATCTTTAACTAATGATATTCGAATACGGGAGATCAATTTTTAAAAAATATTGAGCACCTTTACAACTAATCAAATAGGTCATCAATTCGAGGTAACGGGTACCTATTCTTAATGGTGACATGGTACAACTCTCGATAGTGAATGCACAGTCTCATACCCCCGTCCTTCTTCACGAAAAAAATAGGAGCACCCCAATATGATGTACTCAGACGTATGAAACTCGTATCTAACGGCTCTTGTAGTTGGACTTTTAAATAGTAAAGTTTAATATGATCCATACGGTATGGTGCCTTGGAAATAAGTTTGGTATCGAGTTCAAGGTCCCAATACAAAATTTAATTTTACGGGTCTGGGGGTAAGCTAAGAAGTTCTTCGGGAAAACGCATCAGGGACTTCATTAACAATAGAAATGTCATTCAAGTCTGACGTGTTTTTTGGTTTAAATCAGTGATATGGGCCTAAGAATGCTTGACATTCGTTTTTCAATAAATAGATGGTTTTATAGCTAGAAATGACAATTATCGATTTACGGGTTGATTGCTTGAATTTGCATAACATGTTGATTAGGAATATGAAAATTAATGATCCTATGAAAGCAATCAATTTTAGCATGATGGGTAGTCAACTAGTTAATTCCTAAAATCATGCATTTCTAAAGAAATAAGATCAACAGGTAATGTGTGGATGTCGATTTGGACCAAACAAGATTTATATAGACAGTAGATGTAAACCACTATCTTTTTTTAATGGGAGTTTCAATAGATAAATCAAAGTCTAATTTCTTAGGAGTCAAGTTTCATATGTTGAAGACATGCATGTGAAATAAAAGAGTAGGTAGAGCTAATATCTAACAGGGCATAGACTTCACGTGAGTTTATAAGTAGCTTACCGGCTATGACTTCGTTTGGGTTTCACACCTTTTGGGATGTCACAACAAAAGCTCTCCTCTGAACCATATGTTTCGACATGTCTGTGTTAGCCTTTGGGTGTCATCATTACAGATGGATTCGATTTTACTGATGGACAAAATTGAGTTATGTGGCCTTTTTTTCCATAACTATAGCAAACCTTGGACAGTTGAGTACAATTTGGGCTGATATGTCCTTCTTGTCCACACTTGTAATATTTAACTGGTGCTCGATCTCTTCCTTTTGAAATCGGTGCTAGTGCTAATGTCGGTGCCTTTTCACGATCATCATTAAGTCTTCTTTTCTTGAAGTTATTTTCATTGGGTTCGCATCCTTCTATTATTTGTCCTAAGATGTACCATCGGAGTGGTTTCCATTCTTAGCATGGTGATTGCCTTATCGATGATTCTTGTTATTCCGATGATTGTTTCCATTATCATGATTTCTTTACCTTTGACGGTCACTGCCTCCTGGTTAGGACATTTTTTTTCTCGCTCTAGTAACCGAGCCCTATCCACGATATTTAAATACAAATGAAGTTTAAGAGAAATAAGGTATTGACAAATTTCAGGTTTCAAAACTCGTAAAAACATTCAAGTTACGCGCTCCTCATTGTCCACCAAGTGGGGTGTAAACTGGGATAGTTTAGCAAACTTGGCCTCTTATTGTGAAACAATCATGTTATTCTGCTCTAATTTAATGAATTTTACCTCCTTCATGTAGCGAATAATCTCTAAAAAATACTTCTCATTGAACAGTTCATGGAACTCCGCCCAAGGCATCTCGAATGCCGAGTGATGAGTATGTCTCACTGATTCCTACCAGTGATTTATTCTCTCCTTGCAACATAAAAGTGGTGGTGAAGGGAAACTTTTGTTCATCAGCACATCGCATAAGTCAAATATTTTAGTCATTTTACTTTATCCATGCCTCTGCCTTGAGTGGGTTCGGCTTCCCAAATAACCAGCGGCAGGTCCCAACTCCTTAAACTATTCTCCAGTGACCAGGCGCTTGTTATCCCATAGTACTAGCGTTTCTGTCGGTATATAAGAGTTCCTTGTGCCTAGTTCTACATGAATTATAGAAAGGGAAAGCCTCTTAAGAAGGATATCATACATCATGTGGGTCAGTAGTAGCGTTATTTTTTGGGGGTCACATGAGGATTAATGCCCTCCTGATTTGTAACTTCCTGGTTTCCAGTCTCTTGGTTAATGATTGATTGGGCCTCAATTGCCTCCTGCATTCCGTAATCCATCTCCTGATTTTCAAATATCATTTTGAAATACGGTCACAAAACAAAGGTTAGTTAAAGAAACTAACATGTCACTTCTTCTCCCCACATCTAAACCGACTAATTAGATAATGAAATTTAACTTAAGTAGGATACACTAATGAAAGATTTTATTCGTCTCTCCCCTCCTAGTTCTAACCCCAGATCTCCACCAGAGATCATATCCCTAAGCTCTGATACCAACTGTGGACACCTCCAAATTCGGGTCTGTACAACCCAACTTGAGTCGCCAAAATACAAAATAACTTATATAAATTTTCCTATTTAAAATTATTACAATGTCGTATATAGTACGACAGCTCACGCACCAAGTCCTCACTAAAATTATTTGCACACTATTTTACAACTTAGTGATGACTACTACAACTACTAAATCGGACTGTTACTTCATTCATATGCTTTTCTTGCTAGTCCTAGTTACAGTCTCATTTTCTAAAAGGAATTAAGAAAAACAAAAGGGTGAGCTCAAATAGCCTAGTAAGGAATATCATGACTAAGCTAATAAATGGATAAAGTTATATTTAGTCTCCAATAGTGGATATATCAAAGATTTAGAAAATGGTTAAACAACATAAGTTTTTAAAACAAATAACTGTAGCGGAATGAACAATCCATTAGAAAAGTCAAATAGACAATAATATCTATTATCTTCTTTAATTTAAAATTCATCATCAAGATTCCATCAACTATAACACCAATAGTCATGATCATGCCAAACAATAGTTTTTCTTTGCACCCAGGCCAAAAACATTCACAACAACTTGAGTCTTGGATGGTTAGTACAACAAGAATAAACGGAAATAATAATAATAATAATAATAATAATAATAATAATAAATACAATGAATGAATATTAAAGATATATAATTTAGTTATGTTTAAGGAATAATTTAATTTGTTCACAATTCAATAATATCCAAATTATCAACACGATGTCCCAAAATATCGGAATGAGTTCAAGTCCAAGGGATATTGTCCAAGATTCATAGATAGGAAGTTCAACGGTAAGGTTCACAATACAAAGAAATATTTAGCAGTCTAAAATGTTCACAATTCAACTAGAACGTTTAAGCCAAAATATTCATAGTCCAAATATAAAGTTCAAAGCCCAAGATGTTCATAGTTTAAAAGTTCGCAATTCAAATACAACGGTTAGAATTCAAGAGGAATGTTCAGGTCAAAAGATATTAGATGAAGTGCAAACTATTAAAGAAATTTTAACGAATTGTTATTTCAAAAAAAGTTTACCGATTAATGTTAAGGGTTATAGAAATGAATAATAATTTGTTACTATAATAAGTTTAAATTTAAGAGTACGAAAAAATAATATATGTTACCTTAGCACGTGACTAGATACTGCTTTCTATGTAGTTGATCACCTATATGAATATTTATAATTTAATTAGTAAATACTACATATAGGTTTCATGGTATATACTAACTCGTATATTACGAAATCGTCAAAAGTGACTTGATAGTATAAATTTGTGTCATGTACAAAATAGAGTAGAATAAACTTCAAAATAGTTTTGAAGGAATAAAATAATATTTCAAAACAATCTTTCAAATGAAAACTTTTCAAAATGAATCTTATAAAAAAAGAGTCTTCTAAAGGAAGAGTTGTAAAACATTGTGTGATTGTGTGTGGATACTTGTGAAATTTTATAGAAAACTCAATTAAATAATTCTTGCACTCATATTCACCAATACTTAAGGTAACCTTTGCACACTCAGAGAATACACTTACACTAAGTAATATTTAGAGTGGAATGAAGGATAAGCAAGAAAGTTATAAAACTCCTTATGCTAAGCCCCTATTTATAAACCAAAGCTTAACCAACATCTACCACACATCAATTAACTACACTTTTCACATTTCTATATTATCTTTAATCTACGACATATTAATTATCCACATTTTTCACATTTCAAAATTATATTTTTCTTTACTATTCATTATTATTATTATTATTATTATTATATTATCCATTTTTTGTATTACTGACTTAATGTATTAATATCACAAATATTTAAGTATACAGTTTTATTTACTTAACGTTTTAATGAATCTGTCTAACTTTTCAATACCTGGGACTTTTGAATACATAACTTTTCATTATTACCCTTGCTATTGTGGACAATTATTGATTTTAATATTGTGGAATACTGTAGTGACATTGTGTATTTAGTACTGTTCTTTTATTGACGGGTATTTTAACAGTTAAATGTAACAGTTCTACTGGCAACTTTTATTAACGGTTATTTTGTCATTTTCTGTATCCGACAATTATTCTGTTGTGGGATCCACTATGATTTGGTTTTACGGTGGCCATCGTACGGTACCAAATATTATTTAGCATTTCTGTTGACATTCTTTTTATTTCTTGTAAATTTGCACATATCATCCTTAACTTTATTTTTTTATCAAGTTAACACATTATTGATTCAAAAACACATATAAAGAAAAATTAAGTTTTATTAATTAAAAGTCGAGGTTCTTACATGTGTATTGTCAAAGCACTTCAATTTAAAATCATATATAATATAATGATATTTAATGTGAGACGGATGGACCTATAATTAATGATATTCACATTCTTAGTTTCGGTTATACTTGTCTATTAATTATATCAAGAGATCATTTGATGAAAAAAATAGATGATAATATGTGTGTGTATATAGATATGTATATATATGGGAGTGATTCACATTCAAAGTTAGATAGGAGCCCCTATCCATTCAATTGTGATCTAGTCGTCCCATTTCAAGATCTTAAGGCTGAAAAAAACTACCACCCTAATAACAGTTGTGTGGAGTCTGGCCCCAGAAGCTCCCAATCAGCATAATAATTATGTGGATCCCTAAAAAAATATAATACTCCCGTCCGCACAATAATTGTGCGAATGATTTTGGTCATCCGCATAACGATTGTGCGGATTGAATAGATTAAATTTGAATGGCAGAGTTACCGTCCACATAACTGTTGTGCGGATTGCATTCATCCACGCCTTTTATTGTTGACTTGGACCGTCCAGGATGAGTTAGACGGATAGGGCTCCCATCCAAACTATGAATATATACATATATATGAGGGACTAATATATAATTTTAACCTACTATAAGAGTAGAGTGCAAATGCTTATTGTCTTTACAAAAATTTACAAATAAACACACTTGATAGTACGTATAAATCATTTAAAATTAGAAGAATCAATTAATGGTTGTGTGGGTTATCTTTGTGTTAAAGTAACCATTTGTTAGGTTGATTTGAATGGTAGGGTCACCATCTGCATAACCGTTGTGCGAATTGTACTCATCCACACTTTTTATTGTTGACCTGGACGACCCAAGATAGGGTTTGATGTGTAAGAACCCCGAAAATTTTAATAAATAGAATTTAATTTTCTTCTTATTATTATTTTTAAACAGAAAGGTGTTAACGCTAAATCACTATTCACGCGATCACTATTCACGGGGTACTATTCACGCTAAAAACGCTTTTATACTTTCTTCGACCTTCGAATTACATCATAATGTTTATATGAGCTGGATACGAAAATTATACGGTATAAATACGAAAGTACTATTCATTTATACAAAAAAAAGTCAAACCTGTTATGTCGGGGAATATTCCTTCTGTCGGATAATATTCGCTCTGTCGGAGAATATTATATTCGGTAAAGTACGACGGCGCCGTCGAAATAACCACTTTTATATTCGGGTAACGTACGGCGCCGAAATAACAAAATATTAGTGGGCCCCACAATGGTAATATTAATCAACGATAGTGGGCCCCATTGTCGGATACTAAAAACGACAGTATGTTATCAACAGTATTATCACCGGCAACTGTTGAAATACCCGGGGTATATAAAAAGAACAGTTAAAACGCGTTATTCCACAGTAATACGCGGTATTTCACAGGCACACGGTATTGCCTCAGTATTTTAAATTATTGATTCAATAATTGATAAAAGTTAGCAATTGCACAGTATTTTGATTCAATAATTACAATTAGCATCTGCATGATACTTTTTATTATTTATCATGGCACTGTAACTCATATTATTTGTTATGATATTTTTAGCATTATTGACGGATTAAAAGTGGAGTAACTTAGGGGTACCTAATTGAAAATTTGAAATTCACATGATGTGAACTATTGGTTCACATGATGGAACTATTGGTTTCACATGTGAGAACTATTAGGGGATATTATGCAAGATTGATAATATCTTGAGGGATTATATTAAAAAATAGAGGCAAAGATGGAGGTACTAAAAGTGTAATAAGTCTGAGCCTTTTTGTGCAATTAATGAAACTTGGTTTTCCTATAAATAGGAGGGGTTATCTTAAGAAATCTTCACACCTTCCTTGCATATACTTCCTCTCTCTCTAAATTTCTTGAGTTCTCTTAGTGTGCTAAGCTATTGTGAGTGTTTTGTGAGAATACTAGTATTGTCCAAGTTAATAAGCTTCATAGAAAGCAATATCCAATCACTTATTAACGAAGGTAGGGGATATCATTTCTTTCATACTCTTATGTAATATCATTTTCTTCCTTGTTCGTAAGTGATATAATATACTCATAAAAGTTGTTATTCATTCCTTATTAATTTGTAGGGGATATCATTTTTTTTTATACTCTTATGTAATATCATTTGCTTCCTTATTCGTAAGTGATATTATACCCAGAAAGGTTGTTATTCATTCCGTATTAATTCGTGGGGATAACCTGTCTACGCGGATTACCGCATGACGGGTGAATAACCCTTCGTATTCGTTACTTATTAATCTTTAGTGGAAATAATCTGTCTACGCGGATTACCGCATGACGGGTGAATAACCCTTCGTATTCATTACTTATTAATCTTTTGGGGAGATAATCTGTCTACGCGGATTACCGCATGACGGGTGAAAAACCCATTTACAGTTTTCATATATTCTGTTATACTCGTATAACGTATCATTTCTTTTGTACTCTTTACGGAATATCTTTTCTTTCACATTTCTCCATTTATGATAAGAAATCTCTGTTTGTTTCCAAAACCTTATTTTTAAATGGAGGAAAATCCTTGAAATTAGTAGAATATCCTTAATTGTTTGTGCTTCATCTAATATCTTTTCACTTGACTCTTTCTATTTCATTTTATACGTTATAGTTGAAGCATGAAATAATTTCTTGAATATCATTCTTGAATTTGGACTCCACAATTTGGTCATCGTGTTGGCAATTTGGTCAATCTTTGATACTGATTAAATTATAAAGCTTTTCTTATCCTTGATCTCACTGTATCATTGTCATCATTCCTCATCCTCATACTTAAATTGTGGTTGATAGTTCTCTTTGGCCCGTTAGTGCAAAGATGAACTGGCGTGACATGATTTTGACCAAACTGTGTATTGGTATTATCATGACTTTTGGTGTTACAAACAAAGGCGTATGATGAAAGTTCTCTTTGGCCCGTAGTGCAAGATGAACTGGTGTTTGGCCATGATCATGACCAGTGATTGGTATACAACTATAAATATCTTTGGCATGTATTTGCAAAGAGAGGCGGTTGTTGAAACTGTTGATTTTCGGTTGTTTACAAATATAAATATCTTTGGCACGTTAGTGCAAAGAGAGAGGCTGTTTGAACTGTTTGATTGGATGTTACAAATAAAATATAATCTTTGGCACGTAGTTGCTAAAGAAGAGGCTTGTTATGAAAATTGTTAGATTGGTTGTTTACAAATAAAACTATCTTTGGCACGTACTAGCAATATAAGAGAGACTGTTGAAATAAATAAACTGTTGATAATTTGGAATGTTCATTAAACAGGGAATTGTTGATTGGTGTTTTACAGGGTATATAAATAGTTGGTGGTGGTCCTTTAATTTATAGAAAGATGGTAGATTATTATAATTCTACCTTGACTCTTCTAATGGGGATTGTCCGTTCCGCTCTGCAGTTGTTTTTATTGAATAAACCATCATTTAAATCTCTGATTTACTTTCGATTGTTGGTACAGACTAAAGATAATTTTTATTCTTCATTATCTTTGTCATGCTATATTTCCTACTGGGCTATTTGTGCTCACCCTTTTCCTTTGTTCTCTTCAGGAAAATAGAGTGTTATTTCGCGGGGGGGACTAGCCGGTGGGAATGGAGGTGGATGGTCCTGAGGGTCAATAGAAGTTGTCCTCAAAACGCTTCACTATTAGGGTGTGTTGCGGCAACTAAGGTGTATTGAGGAATTTAAGATGTATTTGTATTAGTGTTTGTCGGTTATTTTGCACGGACACTTATTAGTTATTTAAATGGGAAAATTTCGTTATTTGTATATTTGTAATTTTGTGGAATGTTATTGGCGACTTTCAAAATGGGTGTGTTGTGGGACCTATTTTGGGGGCGTTCACATGGAATGGATATCAGTGGCTCTCATCCAACGTTTAGATATGGGATCATTCTTCATAAGAATAAAATGATATTATATTTGCGGAATGTTCTATATCGACTTTTTTGGTTGTACATTTACGTGGAATAAGTATTAGTACATGCTAACCTTTTTTGAAGAAATGTTTGTAAGTAAGTTAGGATCTTCTTATAATTCAATTCTCATATATTTATAAGTTTTTATAATTATAATTCGATATAAAATTTATTTGTAATTATACACTTCTCCTCTCTTCTGACTCTCTTCTCTCTCCTACTAATTATATTATAAATATATATATATATATATATTATATATTTTATATATATATGAGGGGCTAATATACTCAATTTTAATCCTTCTTTTACGAATATAGAGTTGCCAAAATGCCTTGTTGTGCTTTCCAGGGGGGAAAAAAAAAAAAAAAAAAAAAAATATTTTACAAATAGACACACTTGAGAGTAGAACCTGGCAATTTAGTGTTGTGAAAAGATCATCTAGTTAACCAAAATCCGTATGGTGTTTTATTGAGTTGAATTTAAACTAATTCTTTATGTTATGGGTTGGTTTATAGTTTTGGATCACATATTATGATTCTACAATATATGGAGTTTAATAACTAGTTTTTAAATAGTTTTAGACCCATATTAGTCAATAATAATTTTGAATCCTATATTGACTCCAAATAATAAGTACAAAGCTGGCAAATTGGAAATTGCCAAATACTAAGCTGGGTTGTTGCAAATTGCAAGCTAAGGAATATTGTAAATGTTGTACTTTCAAAAGTTGATGGGGGGGGACTTAACGTACTGTTTTAAGCCCATGCTACAAATGCTAAAATTAATTAATTAATTTGTACACAAACGTCTTTTTTAAATGTAAATTTAAAAGTAAACAGTATTCGTTAAGAATTTTGATAACACGTATTTTTAATATTTGATATTAAATAGGTTTGTTTTCATAAATAAAAAAGGAAAAAAAAGATCCAACAGTAAGAATCTTTGGTAATATGTATTTCTAATATTTGATATTAAAGAGGGTTTGTTTCACAAAAAAAATAAAATTTTAAGACAGTAACAGTAAAAATTTTGATAACCACAATATTTTCTAATTATTTGATATAAAAGAGGTTTGTTTTCAAAAAAAAAAAAGGGGTAAACACAGTAACAGGTAAGAATTTTGATAATCACGTATTTAAAAAACAAGTAACAGTAATCGTGTATGAATTTTAATAACACGTATTTTTAATATTTGATA